>JAFFJZ010000232.1:0-30767 GCA_018340375.1 Gonatopus flavifemur
ATATATTTAATAATTTTTAAAAATTTTTAAATAAAAATACTAGGTATCTAATCCTATTTTAAAAAATTATTTTTTTAAATAAAATAAAATAAAATTTTTAATAATAAAATTATTTCACTAAATTTTAAAATTTTAAAATTTTTTTAATTTTAAATTTGATTATCTTATTAATAAATATAATAATTAATTCATTTATATTGTTTAACCGCAATTGCTGGCACAATTTTAATTTAAATTAAAATTTTTACTAAAACTAAATTAATTTATTTTTTAATATTATAAATTTCATATTATTATTATTTAAATACTTTATCAAAAAATTATTTATTTAATAAAATTTTAATTAATTTATTCAACTAAAATTAAATTGATTAAAATTTTTATTAGTTAAATCTCTTTATTGTAAATAAAATATTTTAATTTAAACTAAAATTTTCAAAAAATAGTTTAATTTAAAATATTAATTTTGGAAATTAAAGTTATATATATTTATTTTTTTGATAAATTTAAATTAAAATCTTACAACAGTATAAATTAAACATAATCTGTATGATAGAGATCTGATCACCAATTATAGATCTATATCTAAACAAAATTAATATTCAATAATTTACGTTCACTTTTTTTATTTAAGTATTAACTTTATAAAAATTTCATTATTAACGTTCATTTATACACTTATTACACTAAACAATAAATTTAAACTAAAATCTTACGACAGTGTAAATTAAGCATAATTTGTACGATAGAGATCTGATCACCAATTATAGATCTATATCTAAACAAAATTAATATTCAATAATTTACGTTCACTTTTTTTATTTAAGTATTAACTTTATAAAAATTTCATTATTAACGTTCATTTATACACTTATTACACTAAACAATAAATTTAAACTAAAATCTTACGACAGTGTAAATTAAGCATAATTTGTACGATAGAGATCTGATCACCAATTATAGATCTATATCTAAACAAAATTAATATTCAATAATTTACGTTCACTTTTTTTATTTAAGTATTAACTTTATAAAAATTTCATTATTAACGTTCATTTATACACTTATTACACTAAACAATAAATTTAAACTAAAATCTTACGACAGTGTAGATTAAACATAATTTGTACGATAGAGATCTGATCACCAATTATAGATCTATATCTAAACAAAATTAATATTCAATAATTTACGTTCACTTTTTTTATTTAAGTATTAACTTTATAAAAATTTCATTATTAACGTTCATTTATACACTTATTACACTAAACAATAAATTTAAACTAAAATCTTACGACAGTGTAAATTAAGCATAATTTGTACGATAGAGATCTGATCACCAATTATAGATCTATATCTAAACAAAATTAATATTCAATAATTTACGTTCACTTTTTTTATTTAAGTATTAACTTTATAAAAATTTCATTATTAACGTTCATTTATACACTTATTACACTAAACAATAAATTTAAACTAAAATCTTACGACAGTGTAAATTAAACATAATTTGTACGATAGAGATCTGATCACCAATTATAGATCTATATCTAAACAAAATTAATATTCAATAATTTACGTTCACTTTTTTTATTTAAGTATTAACTTTATAAAAATTTCATTATTAACGTTCATTTATACACTTATTACACTAAACAATAAATTTAAACTAAAATCTTACGACAGGGTAAATTAAGCATAATTTGTACGATAGAGATCTGATCACCAATTATAGATCTATATCTAAACAAAATTAATATTCAATAATTTACGTTCACTTTTTTTATTTAAGTATTAACTTTATAAAAATTTCATTATTAACGTTCATTTATACACTTATTACACTAAACAATAAATTTAAACTAAAATCTTACGACAGTGTAGATTAAGCATAATTTGTACGATAGAGATCTGATCACCAATTATAGATCTATATCTAAACAAAATTAATATTCAATAATTTACGTTCACTTTTTTTATTTAAGTATTAACTTTATAAAAATTTCATTATTAACGTTCATTTATACACTTATTACACTAAACAATAAATTTAAACTAAAATCTTACGACAGTGTAGATTAAACATAATTTGTACGATAGAGATCTGATCACCAATTATAGATCTCTATCTAAACAAAATTAATATTCAATAATTTACGTTCACTTTTTTTATTTAAGTATTAACTTTATAAAAATTTCATTATTAACGTTCATTTATACACTTATTACACTAAACAATAAATTTAAACTAAAATCTTACGACAGTGTAAATTAAACATAATTTGTACGATAGAGATCTGATCACCAATTATAGATCTATATCTAAACAAAATTAATATTCAATAATTTACGTTCACTTTTTTTATTTAAGTATTAACTTTATAAAAATTTCATTATTAATGTTCATTTATACACTTATTACACTAAACAATAAATTTAAACTAAAATCTTACGACAGTGTAGATTAAACATAATTTGTACGATAGAGATCTGATCACCAATTATAGATCTATATCTAAACAAAATTAATATTCAATAATTTACGTTCACTTTTTTTATTTAAGTATTAACTTTATAAAAATTTCATTATTAACGTTCATTTATACACTTATTACACTAAACAATAAATTTAAACTAAAATCTTACGACAGTGTAAATTAAACATAATTTGTACGATATAGATCTGATCACCAATTATAGATCTATATCTAAACAAAATTAATATTCAATAATTTACGTTCACTTTTTTTATTTAAGTATTAACTTTATAAAAATTTCATTATTAACGTTCATTTATACACTTATTACACTAAACAATAAATTTAAACTAAAATCTTACGACAGTGTAAATTAAGCATAATTTGTACGATAGAGATCTAATCACCAATTATAGATCTATATCTAAACAAAATTAATATTCAATAATTTACGTTCACTTTTTTTATTTAAGTATTAACTTTATAAAAATTTCATTATTAACGTTCATTTATACACTTATTACACTAAACAATAAATTTAAACTAAAATCTTACGACAAGGTAAATTAAACATAATTTGTACGATATAGATCTGATCACCAATTATAGATCTATATCTAAACAAAATTAATATTCAATAATTTACGTTCACTTTTTTTATTTAAGTATTAACTTTATAAAAATTTCATTATTAACGTTCATTTATACACTTATTACACTAAACAATAAATTTAAACTAAAATCTTACGACAGTGTAAATTAAACATAATTTGTACGATAGAGATCTAATCACCAATTATAGATCTATATCTAAACAAAATTAATATTCAATAATTTACGTTCACTTTTTTTATTTAAGTATTAACTTTATAAAAATTTCATTATTAACGTTCATTTATACACTTATTACACTAAACAATAAATTTAAACTAAAATCTTACGACAGGGTAAATTAAACATAATTTGTACGATAGAGATCTGATCACCAATTAAAGATCTATATCTAAACAAAATTAATATTCAATAATTTACGTTCACTTTTTTTATTTAAGTATTAACTTTATAAAAATTTCATTATTAACGTTCATTTATACACTTATTACACTAAACAATAAATTTAAACTAAAATCTTACGACAGTGTAAATTAAACATAATTTGTACGATATAGATCTGATCACCAATTATAGATCTATATCTAAACAAAATTAATATTCAATAATTTACGTTCACTTTTTTTATTTAAGTATTAACTTTATAAAAATTTCATTATTAACGTTCATTTATACATTTATTACACTAAACAATAAATTTAAACTAAAATCTTACGACAGGGTAAATTAAGCATAATTTGTACGATAGAGATCTAATCACCAATTATAGATCTATATCTAAACAAAATTAATATTCAATAATTTACGTTCACTTTTTTTATTTAAGTATTAACTTTATAAAAATTTCATTATTAACGTTCATTTATACACTTATTACACTAAACAATAAATTTAAACTAAAATCTTACGACAGTGTAGATTAAGCATAATTTGTACGATAGAGATCTGATCACCAATTATAGATCTATATCTAAACAAAATTAATATTCAATAATTTACGTTCACTTTTTTTATTTAAGTATTAACTTTATAAAAATTTCATTATTAACGTTCATTTATACACTTATTACACTAAACAATAAATTTAAACTAAAATCTTACGACAGTGTAAATTAAACATAATCTGTACGATAGAGATCTAATCACCAATTATAGATCTCTATCTAAACAAAATTAATATTCAATAATTTACGTTCACTTTTTTTATTTAAGTATTAACTTTATAAAAATTTCATTATTAACGTTCATTTATACACTTATTACACTAAACAATAAATTTAAACTAAAATCTTACGACAGTGTAAATTAAACATAATTTGTACGATAGAGATCTAATCACCAATTATAGATCTATATCTAAACAAAATTAATATTCAATAATTTACGTTCACTTTTTTTATTTAAGTATTAACTTTATAAAAATTTCATTATTAACGTTCATTTATACACTTATTACACTAAACAATAAATTTAAACTAAAATCTTACGACAAGGTAAATTAAACATAATTTGTACGATATAGATCTGATCACCAATTATAGATCTATATCTAAACAAAATTAATATTCAATAATTTACGTTCACTTTTTTTATTTAAGTATTAACTTTATAAAAATTTCATTATTAACGTTCATTTATACACTTATTACACTAAACAATAAATTTAAACTAAAATCTTACGACAGTGTAAATTAAGCATAATTTGTACGATATAGATCTGATCACCAATTATAGATCTATATCTAAACAAAATTAATATTCAATAATTTACGTTCACTTTTTTTATTTAAGTATTAACTTTATAAAAATTTCATTATTAACGTTCATTTATACACTTATTACACTAAACAATAAATTTAAACTAAAATCTTACGACAGTGTAAATTAAACATAATTTGTACGATAGAGATCTAATCACCAATTATAGATCTATATCTAAACAAAATTAATATTCAATAATTTACGTTCACTTTTTTTATTTAAGTATTAACTTTATAAAAATTTCATTATTAACGTTCATTTATACACTTATTACACTAAACAATAAATTTAAACTAAAATCTTACGACAAGGTAAATTAAACATAATTTGTACGATATAGATCTGATCACCAATTATAGATCTATATCTAAACAAAATTAATATTCAATAATTTACGTTCACTTTTTTTATTTAAGTATTAACTTTATAAAAATTTCATTATTAACGTTCATTTATACACTTATTACACTAAACAATAAATTTAAACTAAAATCTTACGACAGTGTAAATTAAACATAATTTGTACGATAGAGATCTGATCACCAATTATAGATCTATATCTAAACAAAATTAATATTCAATAATTTACGTTCACTTTTTTTATTTAAGTATTAACTTTATAAAAATTTCATTATTAACGTTCATTTATACACTTATTACACTAAACAATAAATTTAAACTAAAATCTTACGACAGTGTAAATTAAGCATAATTTGTACGATAGAGATCTGATCACCAATTATAGATCTATATCTAAACAAAATTAATATTCAATAATTTACGTTCACTTTTTTTATTTAAGTATTAACTTTATAAAAATTTCATTATTAACGTTCATTTATACACTTATTACACTAAACAATAAATTTAAACTAAAATCTTACGACAGTGTAAATTAAACATAATTTGTACGATAGAGATCTGATCACCAATTATAGATCTATATCTAAACAAAATTAATATTCAATAATTTACGTTCACTTTTTTTATTTAAGTATTAACTTTATAAAAATTTCATTATTAACGTTCATTTATACACTTATTACACTAAACAATAAATTTAAACTAAAATCTTACGACAGTGTAAATTAAACATAATTTGTACGATAGAGATCTGATCACCAATTATAGATCTATATCTAAACAAAATTAATATTCAATAATTTACGTTCACTTTTTTTATTTAAGTATTAACTTTATAAAAATTTCATTATTAACGTTCATTTATACACTTATTACACTAAACAATAAATTTAAACTAAAATCTTACGACAGTGTAAATTAAACATAATTTGTACGATAGAGATCTGATCACCAATTATAGATCTATATCTAAACAAAATTAATATTCAATAATTTACGTTCACTTTTTTTATTTAAGTATTAACTTTATAAAAATTTCATTATTAACGTTCATTTATACACTTATTACACTAAACAATAAATTTAAACTAAAATCTTACGACAGTGTAAATTAAACATAATTTGTACGATAGAGATCTGATCACCAATTATAGATCTATATCTAAACAAAATTAATATTCAATAATTTACGTTCACTTTTTTTATTTAAGTATTAACTTTATAAAAATTTCATTATTAACGTTCATTTATACACTTATTACACTAAACAATAAATTTAAACTAAAATCTTACGACAGTGTAAATTAAACATAATTTGTACGATAGAGATCTGATCACCAATTATAGATCTATATCTAAACAAAATTAATATTCAATAATTTACGTTCACTTTTTTTATTTAAGTATTAACTTTATAAAAATTTCATTATTAACGTTCATTTATACACTTATTACACTAAACAATAAATTTAAACTAAAATCTTACGACAGTGTAAATTAAGCATAATTTGTACGATATAGATCTGATCACCAATTATAGATCTATATCTAAACAAAATTAATATTCAATAATTTACGTTCACTTTTTTTATTTAAGTATTAACTTTATAAAAATTTCATTATTAACGTTCATTTATACACTTATTACACTAAACAATAAATTTAAACTAAAATCTTACGACAGTGTAAATTAAACATAATTTGTACGATAGAGATCTAATCACCAATTATAGATCTATATCTAAACAAAATTAATATTCAATAATTTACGTTCACTTTTTTTATTTAAGTATTAACTTTATAAAAATTTCATTATTAACGTTCATTTATACACTTATTACACTAAACAATAAATTTAAACTAAAATCTTACGACAAGGTAAATTAAACATAATTTGTACGATATAGATCTGATCACCAATTATAGATCTATATCTAAACAAAATTAATATTCAATAATTTACGTTCACTTTTTTTATTTAAGTATTAACTTTATAAAAATTTCATTATTAACGTTCATTTATACACTTATTACACTAAACAATAAATTTAAACTAAAATCTTACGACAGTGTAAATTAAGCATAATTTGTACGATAGAGATCTGATCACCAATTATAGATCTATATCTAAACAAAATTAATATTCAATAATTTACGTTCACTTTTTTTATTTAAGTATTAACTTTATAAAAATTTCATTATTAACGTTCATTTATACACTTATTACACTAAACAATAAATTTAAACTAAAATCTTACGACAGTGTAAATTAAACATAATTTGTACGATAGAGATCTGATCACCAATTATAGATCTATATCTAAACAAAATTAATATTCAATAATTTACGTTCACTTTTTTTATTTAAGTATTAACTTTATAAAAATTTCATTATTAACGTTCATTTATACACTTATTACACTAAACAATAAATTTAAACTAAAATCTTACGACAGTGTAAATTAAACATAATTTGTACGATAGAGATCTGATCACCAATTATAGATCTATATCTAAACAAAATTAATATTCAATAATTTACGTTCACTTTTTTTATTTAAGTATTAACTTTTTAAAAATTTCATTATTAACGTTCATTTATACACTTATTACACTAAACAATAAATTTAAACTAAAATCTTACGACAGTGTAAATTAAACATAATTTGTACGATAGAGATCTGATCACCAATTATAGATCTATATCTAAACAAAATTAATATTCAATAATTTACGTTCACTTTTTTTATTTAAGTATTAACTTTATAAAAATTTCATTATTAACGTTCATTTATACACTTATTACACTAAACAATAAATTTAAACTAAAATCTTACGACAGTGTAAATTAAACATAATTTGTACGATAGAGATCTGATCACCAATTATAGATCTATATCTAAACAAAATTAATATTCAATAATTTACGTTCACTTTTTTTATTTAAGTATTAACTTTTTAAAAATTTCATTATTAACGTTCATTTATACACTTATTACACTAAACAATAAATTTAAACTAAAATCTTACGACAGTGTAAATTAAACATAATTTGTACGATAGAGATCTGATCACCAATTATAGATCTATATCTAAACAAAATTAATATTCAATAATTTACGTTCACTTTTTTTATTTAAGTATTAACTTTTTAAAAATTTCATTATTAACGTTCATTTATACACTTATTACACTAAACAATAAATTTAAACTAAAATCTTACGACAGTGTAAATTAAACATAATTTGTACGATAAAAGTATAATCCTATTATTATTTTTTTTTTTTTTTTTATAAAAAATAATAATAGGATCAATCTAAATTTCATTATTAATAAATTAATATATATATATATATAAAAAATATATTTATGTATATATATATAAATAATTTACTAATATAGAGATATATATATATATTATAATATTATATAAATATATATATATATATATAAATAATTTATTAATATATAAATAATTAATAATTTATTTTAATTTATTTCTTAGATTTATATAAATAAAGAATTATACTATAAATATATTATATATATATATATAAATATATATTTAATAATATTTATCTACATATATAAATAAATATTATATTAATATATAAATAAATATATTATAATAATATATATTTATCTATATATATATAAATAATTTATTAATATATAGATAAATATTATAAAATATATATTTATCTATATATATATAAATAATTTATTAATATATAAATAAATATTATATAATATTATATAAATATATATATATATATAAATAATTTATTAATATATAAATAATTAATAATTTATTTTAATTTATTTCTTAGATTTATATAAATAAAGAATAATACTATAAATATATTATATATATATATATAAATATATATTTAATAATATTTATCTACATATATAAATAAATATTATATTAATATATAAATAAATATATTATAATAATATATATTTATCTATATATATATAAATAATTTATTAATATATAGATAAATATTATAAAATATATATTTATCTATATATATATAAATAATTTATTAATATATAAATAAATATTATATAATATTATATAAATATATATATATATATAAATAATTTATTAATATATAAATAATTAATAATTTATTTTAATTTATTTCTTAGATTTATATAAATAAAGAATAATACTATAAATATATTATATATATATATATAAATATATATTTAATAATATTTATCTACATATATAAATAAATATTATATTAATATATAAATAAATATATTATAATAATATATATTTATCTATATATATATAAATAATTTATTAATATATAGATAAATATTATAAAATATATATTTATCTATATATATATAAATAATTTATTAATATATAAATAAATATTATATAATATTATATAAATATATATATATATATAAATAATTTATTAATATATAAATAATTAATAATTTATTTTAATTTATTTCTTAGATTTATATAAATAAAGAATAATACTATAAATATATTATATATATATATATAAATATATATTTAATAATATTTATCTACATATATAAATAAATATTATATTAATATATAAATAAATATATTATAATAATATATATTTATCTATATATATATAAATAATTTATTAATATATAGATAAATATTATAAAATATATATATTTATCTATATATATATAAATAATTTATTAATATATAAATAAATATTATATAATATTATATAAATATATATATATATATATAAATAATTTATTAATATATAAATAATTAATAATTTATTTTAATTTATTTCTTAGATTTATATAAATAAAGAATAATACTATAAATATATTATATATATATATATAAATATATATTTAATAATATTTATCTACATATATAAATAAATATTATATTAATATATAAATAAATATATTATAATAATATATATTTATCTATATATATATAAATAATTTATTAATATATAGATAAATATTATAAAATATATATTTATCTATATATATATAAATAATTTATTAATATATAAATAAATATTATATATATATATATATATTCATATATATATAATATTATATAAATATATAAATATATTCAAATAAGTGTATAAATGAACGTTAATAATGAAATTTTTAAAAAGTTAATACTTAAATAAAAAAAGTGAACGTAAATTATTGAATATTAATTTTGTTTAGATATAGATCTGATCACCAATTATAGATCTCTATCGTACAGATTATGTTTAATTTACACTGTCGTAAGATTTTAGTTTAAATTTATTGTTTAGTGTAATAAGTGTATAAATGAACGTTAATAATGAAATTTTTATAAAGTTAATACTTAAATAAAAAAAGTGAACGTAAATTATTGAATATTAATTTTGTTTAGATATAGATCTGATCACCAATTATAGATCTCTATCGTACAAATTATGTTTAATTTACACTGTCGTAAGATTTTAGTTTAAATTTATTGTTTAGTGTAATAAGTGTATAAATGAACGTTAATAATGAAATTTTTAAAAAGTTAATACTTAAATAAAAAAAGTGAACGTAAATTATTGAATATTAATTTTGTTTAGATATAGATCTGATCACCAATTATAGATCTCTATCGTACAAATTATGTTTAATTTACACTGTCGTAAGATTTTAGTTTAAATTTATTGTTTAGTGTAATAAGTGTATAAATGAACGTTAATAATGAAATTTTTATAAAGTTAATACTTAAATAAAAAAAGTGAACGTAAATTATTGAATATTAATTTTGTTTAGATATAGATCTGATCACCAATTATAGATCTCTATCGTACAAATTATGTTTAATTTACACTGTCGTAAGATTTTAGTTTAAATTTATTGTTTAGTGTAATAAATGTATAAATGAACGTTAATAATGAAATTTTTATAAAGTTAATACTTAAATAAAAAAAGTGAACGTAAATTATTGAATATTAATTTTGTTTAGATATAGATCTGATCACCAATTATAGATCTTTATCGTACAAATTATGTTTAATTTACACTGTCGTAAGATTTTAGTTTAAATTTATTGTTTAGTGTAATAAGTGTATAAATGAACGTTAATAATGAAATTTTTATAAAGTTAATACTTAAATAAAAAAAGTGAACGTAAATTATTGAATATTAATTTTGTTTAGATATAGATCTGATCACCAATTATAGATCTCTATCGTACAAATTATGTTTAATTTACACTGTCGTAAGATTTTAGTTTAAATTAATTGTTTAGTGTAATAAGTGTATAAATGAACGTTAATAATGAAATTTTTATAAAGTTAATACTTAAATAAAAAAAGTGAACGTAAATTATTGAATATTAATTTTGTTTAGATATAGATCTGATCACCAATTATAGATCTTTATCGTACAAATTATGTTTAATTTACACTGTCGTAAGATTTTAGTTTAAATTTATTGTTTAGTGTAATAAGTGTATAAATGAACGTTAATAATGAAATTTTTATAAAGTTAATACTTAAATAAAAAAAGTGAACGTAAATTATTGAATATTAATTTTGTTTAGATATAGATCTGATCACCAATTATAGATCTCTATCGTACAAATTATGTTTAATTTACACTGTCGTAAGATTTTAGTTTAAATTTATTGTTTAGTGTAATAAGTGTATAAATGAACGTTAATAATGAAATTTTTATAAAGTTAATACTTAAATAAAAAAAGTGAACGTAAATTATTGAATATTAATTTTGTTTAGATATAGATCTGATCACCAATTATAGATCTCTATCGTACAAATTATGTTTAATTTACACTGTCGTAAGATTTTAGTTTAAATTTATTGTTTAGTGTAATAAGTGTATAAATGAACGTTAATAATGAAATTTTTATAAAGTTAATACTTAAATAAAAAAAGTGAACGTAAATTATTGAATATTAATTTTGTTTAGATATAGATCTGATCACCAATTATAGATCTCTATCGTACAGATTATGTTTAATTTACACTGTCGTAAGATTTTAGTTTAAATTTATTGTTTAGTGTAATAAGTGTATAAATGAACGTTAATAATGAAATTTTTATAAAGTTAATACTTAAATAAAAAAAGTGAACGTAAATTATTGAATATTAATTTTGTTTAGATATAGATCTGATCACCAATTATAGATCTCTATCGTACAAATTATGCTTAATTTACACTGTCGTAAGATTTTAGTTTAAATTAATTGTTTAGTGTAATAAGTGTATAAATGAACGTTAATAATGAAATTTTTATAAAGTTAATACTTAAATAAAAAAAGTGAACGTAAATTATTGAATATTAATTTTGTTTAGATATAGATCTGATCACCAATTAAAGATCTATATCTAAACAAAATTATGTTTAATTTACACTGTCGTAAGATTTTAGTTTAAATTTATTGTTTAGTGTAATAAGTGTATAAATGAACGTTAATAATGAAATTTTTATAAAGTTAATACTTAAATAAAAAAAGTGAACGTAAATTATTGAATATTAATTTTGTTTAGATATAGATCTGATCACCAATTATAGATCTCTATCGTACAAATTATGTTTAATTTACACTGTCGTAAGATTTTAGTTTAAATTTATTGTTTAGTGTAATAAGTGTATAAATGAACGTTAATAATGAAATTTTTATAAAGTTAATACTTAAATAAAAAAAGTGAACGTAAATTATTGAATATTAATTTTGTTTAGATATAGATCTAATCACCAATTATAGATCTCTATCGTACAAATTATGTTTAATTTACACTGTCGTAAGATTTTAGTTTAAATTTATTGTTTAGTGTAATAAGTGTATAAATGAACATTAATAATGAAATTTTTATAAAGTTAATACTTAAATAAAAAAAGTGAACGTAAATTATTGAATATTAATTTTGTTTAGATATAGATCTGATCACCAATTATAGATCTCTATCGTACAAATTATGTTTAATTTACACTGTCGTAAGATTTTAGTTTAAATTTATTGTTTAGTGTAATAAGTGTATAAATGAACGTTAATAATGAAATTTTTATAAAGTTAATACTTAAATAAAAAAAGTGAACGTAAATTATTGAATATTAATTTTGTTTAGATATAGATCTAATCACCAATTATAGATCTCTATCGTACAAATTATGCTTAATTTACACTGTCGTAAGATTTTAGTTTAAATTTATTGTTTAGTGTAATAAGTGTATAAATGAACGTTAATAATGAAATTTTTATAAAGTTAATACTTAAATAAAAAAAGTGAACGTAAATTATTGAATATTAATTTTGTTTAGATATAGATCTAATCACCAATTATAGATCTTTATCGTACAAATTATGTTTAATTTACACTGTCGTAAGATTTTAGTTTAAATTTATTGTTTAGTGTAATAAGTGTATAAATGAACATTAATAATGAAATTTTTATAAAGTTAATACTTAAATAAAAAAAGTGAACGTAAATTATTGAATATTAATTTTGTTTAGATATAGATCTGATCACCAATTATAGATCTCTATCGTACAAATTATGTTTAATTTACACTGTCGTAAGATTTTAGTTTAAATTAATTGTTTAGTGTAATAAGTGTATAAATGAACGTTAATAATGAAATTTTTATAAAGTTAATACTTAAATAAAAAAAGTGAACGTAAATTATTGAATATTAATTTTGTTTAGATATAGATCTGATCACCAATTATAGATCTCTATCGTACAGATTATGTTTAATTTACACTGTCGTAAGATTTTAGTTTAAATTTATTGTTTAGTGTAATAAATGTATAAATGAACGTTAATAATGAAATTTTTATAAAGTTAATACTTAAATAAAAAAAGTGAACGTAAATTATTGAATATTAATTTTGTTTAGATATAGATCTGATCACCAATTATAGATCTTTATCGTACAAATTATGTTTAATTTACACTGTCGTAAGATTTTAGTTTAAATTTATTGTTTAGTGTAATAAGTGTATAAATGAACGTTAATAATGAAATTTTTATAAAGTTAATACTTAAATAAAAAAAGTGAACGTAAATTATTGAATATTAATTTTGTTTAGATATAGATCTGATCACCAATTATAGATCTCTATCGTACAAATTATGTTTAATTTACACTGTCGTAAGATTTTAGTTTAAATTTATTGTTTAGTGTAATAAGTGTATAAATGAACGTTAATAATGAAATTTTTATAAAGTTAATACTTAAATAAAAAAAGTGAACGTAAATTATTGAATATTAATTTTGTTTAGATATAGATCTATAATTGGTGATTAGATCTCTATCGTACAGATTATGTTTAATTTACCCTGTCGTAAGATTTTAGTTTAAATTTATTGTTTAGTGTAATAAGTGTATAAATGAACGTTAATAATGAAATTTTTATAAAGTTAATACTTAAATAAAAAAAGTGAACGTAAATTATTGAATATTAATTTTGTTTAGATATAGATCTGATCACCAATTAAAGATCTATATCTAAACAAAATTATGTTTAATTTACACTGTCGTAAGATTTTAGTTTAAATTTATTGTTTAGTGTAATAAGTGTATAAATGAACATTAATAATGAAATTTTTATAAAGTTAATACTTAAATAAAAAAAGTGAACGTAAATTATTGAATATTAATTTTGTTTAGATATAGATCTGATCACCAATTATAGATCTCTATCGTACAGATTATGTTTAATTTACACTGTCGTAAGATTTTAGTTTAAATTTATTGTTTAGTGTAATAAGTGTATAAATGAACGTTAATAATGAAATTTTTATAAAGTTAATACTTAAATAAAAAAAGTGAACGTAAATTATTGAATATTAATTTTGTTTAGATATAGATCTGATCACCAATTATAGATCTATATCTAAACAAAATTATGTTTAATTTACACTGTCGTAAGATTTTAGTTTAAATTTATTGTTTAGTGTAATAAGTGTATAAATGAACGTTAATAATGAAATTTTTATAAAGTTAATACTTAAATAAAAAAAGTGAACGTAAATTATTGAATATTAATTTTGTTTAGATATAGATCTGATCACCAATTATAGATCTCTATCGTACAAATTATGTTTAATTTACACTGTCGTAAGATTTTAGTTTAAATTTATTGTTTAGTGTAATAAGTGTATAAATGAACGTTAATAATGAAATTTTTATAAAGTTAATACTTAAATAAAAAAAGTGAACGTAAATTATTGAATATTAATTTTGTTTAGATATAGATCTGATCACCAATTAAAGATCTATATCTAAACAAAATTATGTTTAATTTACACTGTCGTAAGATTTTAGTTTAAATTTATTGTTTAGTGTAATAAGTGTATAAATGAACATTAATAATGAAATTTTTATAAAGTTAATACTTAAATAAAAAAAGTGAACGTAAATTATTGAATATTAATTTTGTTTAGATATAGATCTGATCACCAATTATAGATCTCTATCGTACAGATTATGTTTAATTTACACTGTCGTAAGATTTTAGTTTAAATTTATTGTTTAGTGTAATAAGTGTATAAATGAACGTTAATAATGAAATTTTTATAAAGTTAATACTTAAATAAAAAAAGTGAACGTAAATTATTGAATATTAATTTTGTTTAGATATAGATCTGATCACCAATTATAGATCTCTATCGTACAAATTATGCTTAATTTACACTGTCGTAAGATTTTAGTTTAAATTTATTGTTTAGTGTAATAAGTGTATAAATGAACGTTAATAATGAAATTTTTATAAAGTTAATACTTAAATAAAAAAAGTGAACGTAAATTATTGAATATTAATTTTGTTTAGATATAGATCTGATCACCAATTATAGATCTCTATCGTACAAATTATGTTTAATTTACACTGTCGTAAGATTTTAGTTTAAATTTATTGTTTAGTGTAATAAGTGTATAAATGAACGTTAATAATGAAATTTTTATAAAGTTAATACTTAAATAAAAAAAGTGAACGTAAATTATTGAATATTAATTTTGTTTAGATATAGATCTGATCACCAATTATAGATCTCTATCGTACAAATTATGTTTAATTTACACTGTCGTAAGATTTTAGTTTAAATTTATTGTTTAGTGTAATAAGTGTATAAATGAACGTTAATAATGAAATTTTTATAAAGTTAATACTTAAATAAAAAAAGTGAACGTAAATTATTGAATATTAATTTTTTTTTGATAGAGATCTGATCACCAATTATAGATCTATATCGTACAAATTATGCTTAATTTACACTGTCGTAAGATTTTAGTTTAAATTTATTGTTTAGTGTAATAAGTGTATAAATGAACGTTAATAATGAAATTTTTATAAAGTTAATACTTAAATAAAAAAAGTGAACGTAAATTATTGAATATTAATTTTGTTTAGATATAGATCTGATCACCAATTATAGATCTCTATCGTACAAATTATGCTTAATTTACACTGTCGTAAGATTTTAGTTTAAATTTATTGTTTAGTGTAATAAGTGTATAAATGAACGTTAATAATGAAATTTTTATAAAGTTAATACTTAAATAAAAAAAGTGAACGTAAATTATTGAATATTAATTTTGTTTAGATAGAAATTTAATATTTAATAGGATTATACTATTTCTTAAAAAATCAAAATTTTTAATGCATTTTACACTAAAATATTAAAATATAGATAAACTAAATTAAAGTTCTTAGGTTCATACCCTAAATATAGATTAACCCTCTTCTATATATATATATATATATATATATATTTATAAACAATGATGTGCCTGATTAAAGGATTATTTTGATAGAATAAATTAAATATAAATTTATATCTTCATTATATAAATTCACTTTGATCAAAAATTATTTTAATTCCAATAATACTTGTTTTACTCCCTTTTATAGCTTTAACAGTAACTTCAACATTTTTTTTATGATTATTAATTGAATTAAATACAATAATTTTTATATTTTTTATAATATGCAATAATGATAAATGTAAAAGTTTATTAAATTATTTTGTTATTCAAACTTTTACTTCTTTAATATTAATTTACTTAATTACATTTGATATTGAAATAATTAATATAGACTTTTTAACAATAATTGATACTTTAATTAATATTATATTATGAATAAAAACAGGAATAGTACCATTCCATGATTGATATATTAATCTTTTAAAAAATTGTTCATTAATAAGATGTTTATTTGCTACAACATCACAAAAGCTAATTACTTACATTATATGACATAAATTTGTAAATTTAAAAATTATATCAATTATTATTATTTTATCAACATTAATTTCCCTATTAAATATATTTAATACAACTGAAATAAAAATAATTTTAGCATTTTCTTCAATTATACATTCATCATGAATATTGATAAATTTAACATTAAATATTTACATTATATTAATTTATTATGTTATTTATTTTTGTATTAATACAAATTATGTATATTTTTTATATAAATTAAATATTAATGATTTAGTAGGAGTTACTAATCTTCCAAATAATCTAATAAAATTATTCTTAATATTAAGACTTTCATTAAGAAGAATACCTCCTTTTTCAGGATTTTATAGAAAATGAGTAAGAATTGACAATTTAAGTTCTTTAAGATGAATAACTTTATTTATACTAATTTTATCATCATCATTCAGAATCTATTATTATTTAAAAATTGCATTAATAGGATTTTTTAATTTTTTTTATAAAAATAAAAAATTAATTTTAAATACTCCTAGAATCAATATTCCATTTTATATAAATTTTTTAATTGTAATAAGAACTGCTTCACCTTTCATAGTTTTAATTTTATTTAACACATAAAAGATTTTAAGTTAATAAAACTATAAACCTTCAAAGTTTAAATTAATTAAATTTTTATTAAATCTTTTTAACTTTAAAATAATTCTTTAAATTTGCAATTTAATATTTTTTATAAACTAAAAAGACAATAAATAGTGTAAGAAATTTTATTTTCATTAATAAATTTACAATTTATTTCTTTTATCAGACATTACACTATGCAAAAATGAATTTATTCAACAAATCACAAATATATTGGAACATTATATTTTTTATTCGGGTTATGATCAGGAATATTTGGAACTGCATTAAGTATAATTATTCGATTTGAATTAAGAAATCCAGGGTCATTAATTAATAATGATCAATTATATAATGCTACAGTTACAAATCATGCATTCATCATAATTTTTTTTATAGTTATACCACTTATAATTGGAGGATTTGGTAATTGACTAATTCCTTTAATACTAGGAGCTCCAGATATAGCATTTCCACGTATAAATAATATAAGATTTTGACTTTTACCTCCATCACTTTTTTTATTAATTTTAAGAAGAATAATTTCTTCAGGAGCTGGAACTGGATGAACAGTCTACCCACCATTATCAATAAACATCACACATAGAAGAATTTCAGTAGATTTAGTTATTTTCTCTTTACATATAGCAGGAATTTCATCAATTATAGGAGCAATTAACTTTATTGCCACTATTTTAAATATATATCACATTAAATCTAAAATAGATCAAATTAATCTATTTATTTGATCTATTTTACTAACAGCAATTTTACTCCTTTTATCTTTACCTGTTTTAGCTGGAGCAATTACTATATTACTTTCAGATCGTAATTTTAATACATCATTTTTTGACCCCACTGGAGGAGGAGATCCAATTCTATATCAACATCTTTTTTGATTTTTTGGACACCCTGAAGTTTACATTTTAATTTTACCTGGATTTGGTATTATTTCGCAAATTATTGCTATAGAAAGTGGAAAAAAAGAAACTTTTGGGACATTAGGTATAATTTATGCAATAAGAGCTATTGGATTATTAGGATTTATTGTTTGAGCTCATCATATATTTACAGTAGGTATAGATATTGATACACGAGCTTATTTTACCTCAGCAACAATAATTATTGCAATTCCAACTGGAATTAAAATTTTTAGATGATTAACAACATTATATGGATCTAAATTAATTTTAACCCCTAACTTATTATGATCTATAGGATTTATTTTTTTATTCTCATTAGGGGGATTTACAGGAATCATTTTATCAAATTCATCTTTAGATATTATTCTTCATGACACATATTATGTAGTTGCCCATTTTCATTATGTTTTATCTATAGGGGCTGTATTTACAATTATTACAGGGTTTATTAATTGATGTCCAATATTTATTGGGTTAACTATTAATAAATTTTGATTAAATATACAATTTTTCTTAATATTTATTGGCGTTAACATAACATTTTTCCCTCAACATTTTTTAGGGTTAGGAGGAATACCACGACGATACTCAGATTATCCTGATGCTTATATAACATGAAATATTATTTCATCTATAGGATCTTTAATTACATGAAATAGAGTAATTTTAATAATCTGAATTATTTGAGAAAGTTTATCATCTTACCGACAATTATTATTTAAATTTTTTAAACAAAATAATATAGAATGAATACAATTATACCCTCCATCCTCTCATAGATATAATGAATTACCTTCATTATTTTTAAATAAATTCTAAAATGGCAGATTAAGTGCCTTGATGTTAAATATCAAATATAAATTTTTATAAATTTTTTTAGAAATTTTTAATTGACAAATATTATCTTTTCAAAACCCTTCTTCTTACATTATAAAATCAATAATTTATTTTCACGATAAATCTATAATAATTTTAATTCTTATCACTTCCCTAATTTTATACATAATTATAATTTTAATTTTAAATAAAATTACAAACTTATTTATTACACATGGTCAAATTATTGAAATAATTTGAACAATTATACCTATAATTATTTTAATTTTTTTAGCTATTCCATCAATTCAAATTTTATATATTTCAGAAGAAAATTATCAACCTAATTTAACAATTAAAACAATTGGACATCAATGGTATTGAAGATATGAATATGCAGATTTTAATAATATTAATTTTGATTCTTTTATAATTAATGATATTAATCTAAATTCTTTTCGTTTACTAGATGTTGACAATAATATAATTATTCCTTTCAATTTACCTATTCGATTAATTATTACTTCTGAAGACGTTATTCATTCATGAACAATACCTTCTTTAGGAATAAAATTAGATGCTATTCCAGGTCGATTAAACCAAATTTATTTTATAATTAACCGACCTGGAATATTTTATGGTCAATGTTCTGAAATTTGTGGAATTAATCATAGATTTATACCAATTTGTATTGAAAGAACTAACTCAATTAATTTTATTAATTGAATTAAAAATATAATTTTATTAGATGACTGAAATGGAAGTTTTGATCTCTTAAATCAACTATAGTAATTAACCAATTACTTCTAATAAAAAATTAGTTAAATTATAACATTAAATTGTCAATTTAAAATTATTAAATTAATAATATTTTTTAAAAAATTCCACAAATAAGACCTCTTATATGATTAATTTTAATATTAATTTTTATTCAATATCTATACTTAACTTTAACACAAATTTATTTTATATTTAATTATACACCTAGTATTAATAAAAATAAAAAAATAATTAAAATATTAAAATTAAAATGATAATAAATTTATTCTCATCTTTTGATCCCTACACATCTAAAAGAATTATATTAAATTGATTAAGAATTTTTTTAATATACTTTATTATACCTGTAAATTATTGAATATTACCTTCACGATATAATTTATTATGAATTAATTTTATAAATTATATATTTAATGAAATAAAAATTTTAATTAATATAAAATTTTATTCAAATATTTTAATTTTTATTTCAATTTTAATTATAATTATAATTAATAATTTTATAGGTCTTTTCCCTTATATTTTTACTAATACAAGACATTTAATTTTTTCTCTTTCTATTTCTTTACCTTTATGATTAAGAATAATAATATTTGGATGAATTAAAAATAATGAACATATGTTCACTCATTTAATTCCACAAAGAACACCAAATTTATTAATACCATTTATAGTAATTATTGAAACAATTAGAAATATTATTCGACCTTGAACTCTAGCAATTCGTTTAACAGCTAATATAATTGCAGGACATTTATTATTTACATTATTAGGTAATACAAATAATAATATTTCTTTTTCAATAATAATAGTAATTATTTTAATTCAAAATATATTATTTATCTTAGAAATATCTGTTAGATTAATTCAATCATATGTATTTTCTATTCTAAGAATTCTATATTCAAGAGAAACATCTCATTATGATAAATGTTCCATTTCATTTAGTAACAATTAGACCATGACCTTTAATTATTTCAATTAATATTTTAAATTTTTTAATAAGAATTTCCATATTCATAACAAATTTTAATATATATATTATTTTTATTAATTTTGTTTTAATAATATTAATTTCTTTTCAATGATGACGTGATATCTATCGAGAATCAACTTTACAAGGCTATCATACAAATTTAGTATGTATAGGATTACGATTAGGTATAATTTTATTTATTATTTCAGAATTATTCTTTTTTATTTCATTTTTTTGAACTTACTTTGATTTATTACTAGCTCCATCTATTGAACTAAGAATTAATTTTCCTCCATTAAATATTAAATCATTTAACCCCTTTAATATCCCTCTTTTAAATACAATTATTTTATTAAGAAGAGGTATCACAATTACATGAAGTCATCACAGAATATTAGAAAATAAATTTTGAAATAGAATCTATAGATTATTATTAACTATTGCTTTAGGAATATATTTTACTATCCTTCAACTATTTGAATATATTGAAGCTCCATTTTCAATCAATGATTCAATATATGGATCAATTTTTTTTATAGCTACAGGATTTCATGGATTACATGTAATTATTGGAACAATATTTCTTTCTATTTGTTTTATTCGTATAATAAATTTTCAATTTTCAAAAATTCATCATTTTGGATATGAAGCAGCTATCTGATATTGACATTTCGTAGATGTAATTTGACTATTTTTATATATATTAATATATTGATGACCATCATAATTTAAATAGTATAAAAATTATATATAACTTCCAATTATAAGATCTATAAATTTATAGTTTAAATTATTTCTAATTTAATATTTTTATATATTTTTTTATTTTTTTTATTTTTAAGAATTTTACTTTTTACTATTAATAAAAAATTTTCAATAAAAGTTCATAAAAAAAAAAATAAATCAACACCTTATGAATGTGGATTTGCTCCAATTACTAAGCCCAATTTACCATTTTCATTAAATTTCTTTATTATTGCATTAATTTTTTTAATTTTTGATGTAGAAATTTCATTAATTTTACCAGTCATTAATAACTTCAATAAAATAGAAATATACTCTAGATTAATAATTTTAACATATTTTATAATCATTTTAATTTTTGGAACATTAATAGAATGACTAGATGAAGCATTTATATGAGTTAAATAAGGATTTTAATTTAAAAAAAATATTTAAATTGCATTTTAAAAATAATATAAATAAATATTATATCTTTTTATAAAGTAAAATTTACATTCAATTTCGACTTGAAAATTTAACTATATTAATAGTTTATTTAATTGAAACCAAATAGAGGTTAATTATTGTTAATAATTATATTGAAATAAATTTCCAATTGAAATAAATTATTTTAAGCTTCTAACTTAAATTATATAATTAAATTTATATTATTTCATTTTTATAGTTTAAAATAAAACATTATATTTTCAATATAAAAATAATAAATTTTTATTTAAAAATTTTAAAAAATTATCATAATATCTTCAATATTAAGCTTTTAAATTTAAGCTATTTAAATTTATATTAATACTAATATTAAAATTAAAAATATTAAAAAAAATAATAATATTATAGATAATTCATAATTTTTTTTAAATATTCTTTTAAAAATAATATGTAACAAAAATTTATAAATTCTTACCCCACCAATAATTTCTAATCAACCTTTATCTATATATATATATATATATTTACCTAAAATAAAAAAAATTAAATAAATATATTTTATAACTATATCTAAATATAATATTGATCTAAAATAATAAATCTTTAACTTTAAAAAATAAAATAACACTCCAATAATTATTCCAATAACACATAACACTAAAATAAAAATTTTTAAAAAAAAATTTAAAAAAATTAAATCATTAATTTTAAAATATATTCATATTAATAATGAACCTCCAGAAACTGATAATATAAATAATAAAAGTATTGAATAATTTATACACCAACATTCATATATCATAATTACTACTTTATAATTATAATCATTCAAAAACACAAATATAATTAAACGAACCGTATAAGAAACAGTTAAAATTGTACTAATTAATAAAAATATTAACCTAATTATGTTTAATTTACTTATTAAACATAATTCTATAATTAAATCTTTACTATAAAATCCAGATAAAAAAGGAAACCCACACAATGATAATTTACATATTAAAAATCTTAAAATTAAAAAAGGAAATATTTTACCCAATCCACCCATAAACCGAATATCTTGATTATTTCTTATTAAATGAATAATTATCCCAGAACATATAAATAATATTGATTTAAATAAAGCATGAATCAAAAGATGAAAAAACCCAATTAAATTAAACCCTAATATCAAAATTCTTATTATTAAAGATAACTGTCTTAAAGTTGATAAAGCAATAATTTTTTTTAAATCAATTTCAAAATTTGCTATAATACCTGACATTAATATTGTTAAACTTGATAAAATTAAAATTAAATTAATTAATATTTCATTTATTATTAATAAAATATTATATCGAAAAAATAAATAAACTCCAGCAGTAACTAAAGTTGAAGAATGAACCAAAGATGATACCGGTGTTGGAGCTGCTATAGCTATTGGTAATCATGAACTAAAAGGAATTTGAGCTCTTTTAGTTAAACCTGCAATTATTATTATAAATAAAATTAATTCATATTTAAATTCATACAAAAACAAATTTCAAGAACCACATGATAATAATAAACCAATTATAATTAATAACCCAACATCACCAATTCGATTTGATAAAATAGTAACTATTCCAGAATTTATAGAATTATAATTTTGATAAAAAATTACTAAACAATAAGAAATTAGTCCTAAACCATCTCATCCCAATAAAATTCTTAAAATATTTGGTCTTAAAATTATTAATATTATTGTTAAAACAAACAACAATACTAAATATATAAAACGATTTAAAAATTTTTCCCCTTCTATATACTGAATTCTATATATTAAAATTATTGAAGAAATAAGTATAACAATTCTTATAAATCTTAAAGAAATTCAATCAATAAAAATACTAAAATTAATTTCAATTCTTAATATACTAAATAAACCTCAATTAATTAAAATTCTAAAATTATTAATAAAAAAAACTAATCTAATTACTAATAATAATATTCTTAAAATAAATAAATATAATATATAAATTAATATAATTATTTAAAATATATTTATATCTTTGAATCCACAATCCAATATTTTAAATTAAACTATTTAAATAAATAAATAAATATAATATTAAAATAATAACATTTAAAGGTAATCAATGAAAAATTAATACTATAAATTCAATTAATTTACCTGAATTAAATATTATTATTAAATTATTAATTTTACCATGTTGAGTTACTCTAAATAAATATAATCTATAAGATGCACTAAAAAAACAAATTATCACTAAATATAATAAAATTATTTTATTTCATATAATAATTCTACCAATTAAAAAAATTTCACTAACTAAATTTAATGAAATAGGAGCAGCTAAATTTGATGAACATATTAAAAATCAAAAAATACATATTGATGGTATTAATATCATCAACCCTTTATTTAAAAATAAAATTCGTCTACCCGAACGATCATAAACCACATTAACTAAATAAAATAATCCAGAAGAACATAAACCATGAGCAATATTTATTAAAATTGAAAATTCAAATCCAAATTTAGATATAGTTATTATTCCATTTATTAATAAACCTATATGAACAATAGAAGAATAAGCAACTAATATTTTTATATCAATTTGTATTAAACAAATAAATCTAATATTTAATATACCAATAAATGTAATTCTTATAATTAAATAATTAAATATATATATTTCTTTAATAACGATTAAAAACCGATATAACCCATAACTTCCTAATTTCAATAAAATTCCAGCTAAAACTATTGAACCAAATACGGGAGCTTCCACATGAGCTTTAGGTAATCATAAATGAAGTAAATATATAGGTATTTTTACTAAAAATGCTAAAATATAAAAAAAATATGTAATAAAATTAACCTCTCTAAAAATATAATCTATTATAAATCTTAAAGTACAATTATCCTCAAATATTAAAAATAATATAACTAATAAAGGTATAGAACCAATTAAAGTGTATAAAACTATATAAAATATAGCTGTAATTCGCTCTTCAAAATTACCTCAATTTATAATTATATATATTATTGGAACTAATCTTATTTCAAAAAATAAATAAAATATAAATATATTTATTATACAAAAAGTAGATACTAAAATAAAAAAAGTGAACATAAAATTTTTAAAAATTTTTTTATTAATTAATAATGAATAATTAATATTAAATAAAGTTAAATATATTATTAAAAAAATTCATATTGTTAATAAAATTAAACCAAAAGATAAATAATCAAATCCTCCAATAAAATCATAAATTTCTATTCAATAAAATTTTTCAAATTTAAATAATAATAAAGATATAAAAAACATTAAACAAAAAGAAATAATTATTATTAAATTTAATAAATTAAAATTAAATTTATATTTTAAAAATACTTCACTTAAATAAAAAAAAATTAATAAAAATAATCAAAAAAAAAATAATTTTATCATATTAATTAATTTGATTAATTACATTATAAGTTTCAACACCCAAAATACGAATAAAATAAACAATAATTGTTAAACCTACTACACTTCCACAAACTACTAAAATTATAAATAAAATAATTAAATATTCACCCAAATTTTCTATTAATTTAATTATATAAATATTATATATAATAGAAAAAGTAAAAAATTCTAATCTTATTAAAGTTATTAAAAAATAATTATATTGTTTTAAAAATAATAATAATGATAACAAAATTAAAATAAAATTTAAATATAATATAATATATATATATATATTAATTTTATATAATAAGCTATATAATTTAAGTTAAAAATATTAATTTTGTAAATTAAAAATAAACCCCTCCCCTTTTTTAGCTAATTTTTTTATCTTTATTTTTTTCACTTTTTTTATTAATTTTAACAATAATTTTTTCAGTATTACATCCTATAAAATTAATATTTATATTATTATTATACATCTTATCTATTTTATATAATATAATTCATTTAAGTCCTGAGTCAATATACCCTTACATAATATTTTTAATTATAATTGGAGGTATTATAATTATAATTCTTTACTTTACAAGTTTAGTTATTTTTATTGATAAAGATAATCAAGAAAATACTTTAATAATTTTTATTATAATTTTTTTTATTTTTTTATCTTTATTTTTTTCACTTTATAAATGACTTTATTCTACTCCTGAAATTTATGAATTTTTTTGTAATTCTATTGATTATGAATTATTGAATATTAATTTTGTTTTTAGAAGAGATTTAAGTTTACTTTATTCAATGAATATATTACCAATAACAACTTTTTGTATTACACTAATACTATTAACTTTATATTTTACTACAAAAATTTCAATAAATTTATCTAAACCTTTACGAGTATTATATAGTTATTATGAATAAATCAATTTTAAAAAATAATATTTTATTAAGAATTATAGAAAAATCATTAATCTCATTACCAACACCTATAAATATTTCAATTTTTTGAAATTTTGGGTCTATTTTAGGATTAATATTAATTATTCAAATTATTAGTGGATTTTTTTTATCATTACATTACTGTCCAAATATTAATCTAGCATTTGAAAGAATTGTTCATATTATACAAGATGTTAATAACGGATGATTTATTCGAAATATCCACATAAATGGAGCCTCAATATTTTTTTTATGTATTTATTTCCATATTGGACGAGGATTATATTATTCTTCATTTAGATTAAAATATACATGAATTGTTGGTGTATTAATTTTATTTATTTCCATAGCAACAGCTTTTTTAGGGTATGTTTTACCATGGGGACAAATATCTTTTTGGGGAGCAACAGTAATTACAAATTTAATTTCAGCTATTCCTATAATTGGTGATCAAATTGTTGCTTGATTATGAGGAGGATTTTCAATTAATAATGCAACATTAAATCGATTTTATTCTTTTCATTTTATTTTACCTTTTATTATTATAATATTAATTTTAATCCATTTAACTTTTCTTCATCAAACTGGTTCTTCAAATCCTCTTGGATCTAAAAGAAACTTATATAAAATTCCTTTCCATATTTATTTTACTATCAAAGACATTCTAGGATTTATAATAATAATTATATTATTAAGAATATTAGTATTTTTTAACCCATACATATTATCAGACCCAGATAATTTTATACCTGCAAATTGCTTAAATACCCCAATTCATATTCAACCTGAATGATATTTTTTATTTGCTTATGCTATCTTACGATCAATTCCTAACAAACTAGGAGGAGTAATTGCATTAATTTTTTCAATTTTAATTTTATTAATTATACCTTTTAATATATATAATAAAATTAAATCAAAAATATTTTTTCCTTTAAATCAAACCTTATTTTGAATTTTTTGTATATCTTTTTTAATTTTAACTTGAGCAGGGTCTAAGCCTATTGAATACCCTTATGTTTTAATTAGACAAATTACATCTATTTTCTACTTTATTTATTTTTTAATTAATCCTTTAATAATAAAAATTTGAAAATTTATTCTAGTTTAAAGTTAATGAACTTGACATAAGTTTATGTTTTGAATACATATAAAAGAAATAAAATTTTCTATTAACTTAAAAAAAAAAAAATTCAATAATTATTTTTAATAACAATCTATAAAAAAAAATACTTAAAACTGGGATTAAAAGATGTTTTCAACATAATATTATTAATACATCATAACGAACTCGTGGTAAAACTCCACGAATTCAAATAATTGAAAAATTAATAAATAAAAAAATAAAATAAAAAATAATATATTTTATTTTAACTCCAATAAATATTATAGAAAAAAAAAAACTTGTAAATATAATTATACCATATTCTGATATAAAAATTATCCCAAATAAACCTCTAGAATATTCTACATTAAACCCAGATACTAATTCTGATTCACCTTCAACTAAATCAAAAGGAGTACGATTTAATTCAGCTAATATTGCGATAGATAAAACTAATATTAAAGTAAATATTATTATAAAATATTTATTAAAATACTGAAATTCAAAAAATTTATTCAAAGTATAACTTTCATTAAATAAAATAATTCTCAAAATAGCTATAATTAATATCACTTCATAAGAAATTATTTGTGAAACTGCACGAATAGCCCCAATTAATGCATAATTAGAGTATGAGGATCAACCTGCTATAACTAAAGGATAAGTTCTAACTGATAAACAACAAAAAATAAATAATATTTCGTCATTTATTAAAAAAGATTCTTCTATTAAAGGTAATATTAATCAAATTATTAATATTAAAATCAATATTATTATAGGAGATATAATAAAAAAAAATTTATAATATATTGTTACATTAGTAATTTCATTAGTATATAATTTAATTGCATCACTAAAAGGCTGTAAAATACCATTAAATCTAACTTTATTTGGACCTTTCCGATTTTGAATATATCCTAAAACTTTCCGCTCTAATAAAGTATTAAATGCTACTCCAATTAAAACCAATAATATATTTAAAATAATAGTTAAAATTAATAACCCCTCATATATAAATATTCTAAAATTCAATAAAATTATTATTTAAAAATTAAAATTAATTTTTATAATTAAATTCTAAATTTAATACACTTAATCTGTCAAAATAATCTCTTTAAAATATTCTATAAATAAAAATTATTTTTTATATAAAATCCTTTCGTACAAATATATAAATGAACGTTAATAAAGATAGAAACCGATCTGGCTCACACCGATCTTAACTCAAATCATGTAAGATTTCAAAAGTCGAACAGACTTAAATTTTTAATATCTTCATTAAAATTATTTCTTAATTCAACATCGAGGTCACAATCAACTTATTTAATATGAACTATCATAAGTTATTACGCTGTTATCCCTAAGGTAATTTATTTAAATTTTTAAATTAAAATTTTTTAAAGTCATTAATTTATGTTTAATAAAATTTTAAAGTTTATTAAATTTAAAAATCCTCCCAATAAAATACAAAATAATTTTTTTTTAATAAAATATTAAGAAATAAAATTTATTTTATATAAAATTCTATAGGGTCTTCTCGTCTTTTATTTACATTTAAATATTTTTATTTAAAATAAAATTTCATTAATAAAATTAATAAAGTTATTATTTCATTTTTTCATTCATACAATTTCCTAATTAAAGAACTAATGATTATGCTACCTTTGTACAGTCAAATTACTGCAGCTATTTAATTTTAATCATTGAGCAGAAAAGACTTTTTATTTAAACAAAAAACCATGTTTTTGATAAACAGGTGAATAATAAATTTGCCTAATTCATAAAAATTAAATTATTAAATTAAATTTAAATAATAAAAATTTAAAATTACTAATATTATCATTATTATTTAATTAATTTTATTTTAACTAAAATTTTTATAATAAATTAAATTATTGAATACTAAATTTTTTAAAATTTTAGTTAAATTATTACATTTTTTTAAAAAAAAAATAATTTTAATTTTATTAAAATTATATTAATATTTAAATAAATAAAAATTTTAAAATTATTTTAAAGTTTATCCCTTAAAATATCTTAAATTAATAATAAAATAAAAAATTAATTTTTAATTTACATAAATAATTTCTTAAATTAAATTTATTTATAAAAAAACTAGATATTAAAATTCGATTTACATTTCATTATCCTAATTATAAATTTTTAATAATTTTTTTACATTAACTAATATTTATAATTAACTCATTTTATTTCGAGAAATTAAATATTAAATTAATTTTAATTAAAAATCCCTGAGACAAAAGGTACATTTAATAAAAAATTCTTTTTTATATATAAATTTATTCCTTTACAGTATAAATTAAATATATTTATTTTTTCTAAGATCAATACTAAAATATTAAATTATTATTAATTTTTAAAATTAAAAAATTTATTATTAATAATTTAAAAATTTTAATTTAAATATAAATTCTAAAAACACTTTCCAGTACTCTTACTTTGTTACGACTTACTTCATTAATTTAATGAAATTGACGGGCAATATGTACATATTTTATAATATATTCAAATTAAATAATTTAATAAATTTACTTTTAAATCCAATTTTCTAAAAAT
>JAFFJZ010000233.1:0-30569 GCA_018340375.1 Gonatopus flavifemur
TATTTTTCAAACTTTTTTCGCCTTAAATCTTATGCTACCCTAATGTGCTATATCCGATCTTTACCCTCCTGATATCTATGCTGGTTTAGCCATGGGCCTTAATGGGTTAATCCAGATCTGACTTCGCGAGTTTTACCATTCATTCTTCCTTACAATATTGTTTTCAATAAACTATCATGCCTTGATGTGTGTTCCATCAGATTACGTCTTCTTTCCACGACATGTTTCAAAAGACTTCTTCCTTCATTTACCTCCTCAAGTACTTCTTCATTTTTTACTTTCTTTATCCACTTTATTCTAAGCATCCTTCTATAACACCACATTTCAAAAGCTTCAAGTCTTCGTTGGTCCGTTTTTCCACTTGTCCAAGTTTCGCAACCATATAATGCTGTGCTCCAAACGTAACTCTTCAAGAATTTCTTCCTCACTATTAGGCCAATATTCTTTGAGCATAGTAACTGTTCCTTTGGTGGAAAGCCTGTTTTCCTCGTTCTTTTCTCGCTCTTATATCTCTTTCACTTTCACCGTTTTCTGTAATTATGCTTCCTAGATATTCAAATTCTTTGACTTGTTGAATTGTCTCTGCATCTATTTTGATTTTCGTTCTTCTTCATGTTTTCGGTGTTGTACAAATCATGAATTCTGTTTTGTCCTTATTTATATTCATACAATACTTTTCTAGTAATATTGTTTTCATGGTGCTGAGAATATCAACTAACCCAGCACCACTCGTAGCTAATATAGCTATGTCATCCGCAAATCTCAACATGCTTACATTTTCTCCCTGAATCTGTAACTTCGATTGCACTTGCTCCTTCACTTCGTTCATCGCTTCTTCTGTGTACAAATTTAAAATCAATGGTGATAATGAGCATCCTTGTCTCACCCCCTCTTTAATTTGTGCTCCTCCTTGTTGACCCTCTATTCCTATTATTGCGGTTTGATTCTCATATAATTCATATATCATTCTCCTATCCTTGAAATTAATTCCTACCTTTTTCAAAATCACGAACATCTCCCAATCAACATCATCGAATGCTTTTTATATATCTAGGAAACCTGTTTACACAGACTTTTTTAACACTAGTCTTCTGTCTACTACTCCATTTTCGTACATATCTCTGACCAATTCAAACAGTGCGCCACGAGTTCTTTGATTAGAGGCTTTGATAAGGTCCGTACTTACGCCCTCTCTTCCTGGCGCTTCATTGATTTCCAATTCTTTGGAAGCCCTTTCAAATTTTGATCTCAAATCGGAATCTGCCGATTCTTCCTCATCGATGTCTTCCTCCCTCTGTAATAATCCTATATTATCGCTCCCTTTCTACAGAAGTGCTGAATGATTAATCCATTGTTCTATTCTTCCCCTCTTTCTTATCAATTGTCTTCCTAGAGAATTTTGAATCTTACTGCTTCTAGATTTCATTTGTTCAAAAAATCTCTTAACAATCCTATGTGCCTCATTTATTTTCCCTTAATTTAATCTTACTTCTATATCCTGACATTTTCTTCCAAACCAGTGTCCTTTTGCTTTCCTTGATTCTCTTATTATTTCATTCCTCAGTCACTTGTATGTCTGCTGATCTTGTTCGCTACTCTTTTTCTTGTATTTCCCTTTCATTAATCAAATCGAGAATTTCTTTCGTTATCCATGGTTTCTTAGGTTCTACTTCATTGTTCTTCGAAATTTCATTTACACATTGCTCTATGTTCCCCTTAATATTTGTCTATTTCCTTTCTATTTCCAAGTCTTTCTCCTGTTGATCCTCCAATTTTTCATCCAACATGACTTTAAATGCCTCCTGTGTTTGTTTTGTTTGAGATTCTGTAAATTCCATCTTTTCTGCATTTTCCTTTCCTTCTTCCGAGCTTTGAATTCCAGAGAACATTTCATCAGCAACATATTGTGATCACTATCTATACGCGCGCGTGGATAAGTTTTGCAGCTTTTCACTTGATTTCTAAATCTTCGTTTTACTAATATGTAATCAATTTGGTATCTTGCTGTATCTCTTGGCATTTTCACAATATAGATTCTTCTTGGATGATTTTTGGATAATGTGTTGGTAATACCCATTTTATGACTTCCACGGAATTAGATTGAACGTTGTCCTCTCCTCATTTCTTCTGCCTAACGCAAAATCTCCTATTAGGTTGCCCTCTTTCCTCGCCCTACTACCGCATTCCAGTCACCTATGATCATTAAATTGTCTTCTACCTTCACATATTCTATCACTCTTTCTATTTCATCGTAACAAATAACATAAAAAAATAATTAGCATAAACAAAAGATACAAAAAGCGTGAAAAAAAACAAGGGTGAAAATACGTGAATATTATATAAGAGTAGAATCGAGCGATCGAATAGATCGTATCTCTTGTTCGGTATATCAGAGAAGAGAAGAGGTGGGCTTTCTCGTGAATTCTCACTCCTCCCTTCTTATACTTCTTACTAATTCTCATCCTTCGTCTCCTTTCTTCTCGCGTCGTCTCTTCCTCCGAGGTCTTGCCATTTTCCAAGGTAAGGAGTCTGTTTTATCATCGACGCGAAGCCTTAAATCTCTCTTACCTTGTTTGCTTGGTTACGAGTAGGTGCGTACTTTTCTATCCCCTGAATCGTTCTTTTTCCTTCCTCTTCTTTTCTCTTCCCACCCTTCTCTCTTCTTCTCTCTTCTCTTCCCTCATTTTCCTCTCTGCTCGGGACACCTCTCGAGTAGTCTTCTGGTCGAATGCGAGTTGGCGATAATACATTTTGCTCATCTGACGGCTGTTAGAATGTTAAAGAAGATGAAAAAGACGAAGAACAAGAGAAAGAGAGTCAGGAAAGGATGGAACTACAGATGGCGACCACCTCGTGCAGAGGCGCGTTAAGTTATTAGAGAATCAATTACTCCTTGCTATTGTTTATGACGGCCCAAGGGGTCTGACGTGCTTTTCTTGACTCCTCTCTGTCTCCTGACATCTGTTTATCTTTTTCTCCCCTCGTATTATTATTCAGTTCAATTTCTCCCTCTTTCTCCCTCTCCTACTTATCATACATTCTAGTGGATGGAGGAGTATACTGCGACTACGATCTCTCCTCAGACACTGTTGTTTTACCGTGATTACATTCGGGTACGTATGATTCCCATTTTAAATTAGGTATCGATAAAAGGAAAGGATAATTCATTTTTATCAGTATCCGAATTCGATTCGTGGCACACTAGTAGAAACGCCGAAGCATTAACGAATTTTGTAACGCTCGCGTCAGTGCCGGATTTACCCATGGTGGGGCCCCTAAGCGAAATTTTGTGGGGGGCCCATGTAAGGCGACAGATTTCGACACATTGAGGTTCTTTGAAATACGAACAGTATAACTTCATTAATCAATTCCGTGAATATTGAGAGATATGGAATGAAATTACGAAAAATGAAAAAACATACTGATATTAAAAAAGTATTGAAATTCAATTCTTCTCAATACTATTTTCACTATAAGTACTAGAGCTGATACTATTTTTTGAATCAAAGGTGTTATTTTTCTTTATAAAAGAAATAATATTGATTAAGCTAATTCAAATACTCATTGCAAAAATAATACGCCCAGGGAACGTTAACCTGATGAGAAAATTTCATTGAAAATCTCGGAACATTTCACGGATTTTCACAAAAGAGTTTTTAAGAGCATTTTAGAGGTATTCATAGTTTTTCAAACAAATCTAGAGTTCTCTACATTGAGAGAACGCCAGGTTTGGGTTGTTGGTCACTACAGAAATAATCACTGACTTCATGTCAAACATAGCATTTTCTGAGTGTATTCAGAAGTATCATATTCCAATACTTTTAAATACATTTTGTTTACTGGAGAGTGTTGGATTACTTTGATTTTCAAAACTGTTTACGCAGAAAGATTATCTTTTCATAAGGGTTAAGAAATTGAAATTCGATTCCTGCAAAACCTGATCGATGAGTGGGGCTCTCCAACCGTGGGGGCCCCTAGGCGGTGCCTAGTCCGCCTCTATGGTAAATCCGGCTCTGGATCGCGCTACCGAAATACTGCCAGACACTTACGAGTGCCTCACCAAATACTTGCAGGTATTATGAGCGCTTTACAAGTGTTCAGTGAGGCCTCATAAGTGTCTAATATTTCGCTAGTGCGAGCGTTACAAAACTCGTGAATGCCTAGAGCATTTCTACTAAGGCAGAAAATGATTCGATGGATATTTCTGGTGACTTGATGGGCAAATTTTTGATATCATTGTGGGATGAAATTCAATAAAAAAAAGATGTCCATCGAAGTTCTTTATACTCATAAATCTAAAGCACCAAAAATAAAAATCCAAGTGAGAAAATAATACTATTCATGATACTTTTATCAATGCCTTACAAGGCGATAAAATTTCTAGACCCTCGGATTTTTTACGAAATTCGTGATAAATTCTTAGTGCACTTCTGAGCTCTTGTAAAAAGATATCTACTTCAAATTACGCTGAAATCTAAGAATAATTAAGAAAAAGCACGGTCAGTCGGAACAGTGGAAAATTTTATTATAGCGCGCAAAAATTACGTCGATCTGCGATATAAGAGTATTATATGTAGACATAAGCAAATTATGCAATATTGGCTTGTTTTCAAACCTTAATGTACAACCATTGGCAACGAATGTTGGTCGGACTATGAAATAAAACACCAAATAATTCCTAATCGCCTCAGTTATATTAATCGAGTATCTCACTTCACTTTTTAGATTATCTGCTTCCGTGAAGCAATACTTTTGGAAATCTGTTGAATAACTGGTGCTGCTTGAATAACACCAACTCCTTCAAATCGAAACTGTTGTTTTTGCCGAATCATGGTGAATACAACATTTGCAAGCACTGTGTATTTTGAGAACTCTAATAATCTCCACATGAACATTTATCATACGGAGGAAAAAGTATTGCTGGTGTAGCAAAGTGATTTGTTATTGTAACTGTTGCGAAAAAAATTGTTGATGCAACTAAGTGTTTTCGTTGACCTGAAACACTTTGGTGAGCTGGTGGAGTGAACATTTTTGCTAGTATCACAAACATTTCAATAGGTGCTTTGGTGAAAAAACCATGTTTTCCGTGCATGAACCAAGTGATTTGTTCATTGTACATTGTTCCAAGGAATTATTTCCCCTGAAAATTCAAGATCTGGTTCGATATACAGAGTGCCTCGAAACAACTTTCACTAACGCTTATTTCTGAGTGAAAACTGACAATCTTTTTGGGTGGATATATTGTTCGATACGAAACTCAGTTCCAAGTCTGAATTCAACCAGTCAAGAGAAAGCTACATGAGTATACTCATCGATCATTGGAATAGTCAATGTATGACTAAACCTTAATTTTTGGTCCCTACATTCAGTCAGCGATTCAAACCACGTCAACTGTGACAATGAATTTTCGTACGCACTTGGAATAAAAACATTTATAATTCAAAACAGGTTTGCAATCATTTGATGGAATCTCCATGAACAGTGAAAAATGTATGCCGAATCCAACACACCGAATCGTGAAGTGATATTATGAAAAATTTTCAATGAAAATTTCATAAGCAATCCGAATTTATACTGCTTTTTACATGTACGATTACAATTCATATTAAGTGTACAATTTCTTCTACGGTTAGAGTTTCTGGAAGACAATTTATTTCCTGAAGGCGAAGTAATAAATACAAAGTTCTTGTTTCAGGAACTCAAAACGTACAGGATACTGTATATTTGATATGAATTTCATTATAATAGTTTATGTAGAAAGCAGTAAACATTTGAATTGTCTATAAGATTATCATTGGGGATGGGTGATTTTTCATATAACTTCACGATACGGTTTATCAAATTCGACATACATTTTTATACTGTTCAAGAAAATTTCATCAAATTATTGTAAGCTTGTTGTGATTGCTCATTTTTTAAAGGAAATTTTGCTATAATCTTGAATTATCAAAAAAACAAATAACAACCCATATAGAAATTCCAATCGAACGCCGACACATGAGTCAGTTGAACAATTACTGGGCTGAAGGCAGCAACCAAACGCCGTTGCCTCCGACCGGTCCAAGATTGGTCCGACGTAAAATAACGATCGGATATGTACCAATTTATTGTTGAGTTCGACGGACGGGAATTCAACAGAACCAATGTTGACCCGAACGTGAATGTTTATGGATCACATATATTTTTCAATGCATGCACACATATAACAATGCATATGAATATTCTTCCACAAACTGTCGAAAACCTCGATGAATATACAGATTCATAATGTGGATTGAACGCAAAGAAACCAATTGACAATACATGTTCATTTTCCATTTTCTTTGCGAATAAACATTCATATGTTTTGAAAATTCGATCGATGGAATAAACTTAGCATTACATGTTGATGAATCAATTTTGTGAACATAAATTGATTGCATCACTGTATTTCTGAGATGATTGTTGGCCGATCGCCTCATAGACTCACTTTAAAGAATAATTGTGGAATTTTCCCCCAAAGAATTGTGGCAGTAAAGTTCCTCCGTAGATGAGAAATTTTCCATCATGATTTGGTGAACTTTCCCTTCATTTGTGGAGGATTCAATATCCAAAAAACAAAATAGTTCTTCAAAGTGGTGAAAAAGTTCTTCATTTTTTATGGGAAAACAATTTCCCCACGATGAAGGGGAAAATCCCCCCTTCATTGTTGGTGGAATGCACCAACAATGGAGTTTTCTGCTGTTTTCAGTTGTTGTGGATACAATTTCGATATTTTCACCAATAAATTGTAGATATAATGATGATTTTTATAGTTATAAATAATATAGTGGCTGGAAAACGCTGGGAGTATAGGAGTAAATCATTTGTGTGAAAGGAGTTTTATAAGTATATGAGATTCATACATAGTTTTCATGTTTTTTGTGTCGCTAATTACACGGAGAGAATTTTGTAGTGAAAATTATTATACTTATATCATCGCCGTGGGATATACTTTGGTGTGGTGGAAAGTTATCACAACTCTTCTTGAATCCAATATGTGGAGTAACAAGAAAATACAAAGGTATAGTTCCTACCCAGTAAACATCTGTCCCTTCAACATTTCCAACATTCAGTATGTTCTCTAAATGCTAACAGAAAGTTCTCTAATGCGTCGATTTCAAAAGTCTTTTTGATGCCTTCCTTCTGAGGTCTGGAAGTTCAGAATGTGATCCAAGTCAACTTTCTGATAACTTCCAGACCTCATGAAAAAAGCATCAAAAGGTTACCGAAATCGACGCATTAGAGAACTTTCTGCATTCAGAGGACATAATGAATGTTTGAAATGTTGAGGGGAAAAATGTTTACTGGGTATCGTCATGATCGAGTTTATCCCACGGGTACGATACTGTGTCTAATAATATTTAATATAAACTTTTCTCTGTGTACGATTCCGGGGTCAGATTTCTGAAATTCAAGATCGCGAATCAAAAATGGTGGAAAAATTTTGCATGACCGGCTAAATTTCGACAAAATTAGCGCCTATACAGCACCGAATAGCTCAGTTATGTATCAGAAACGTGTCCGTTACAAAAGCGGCCATAGAAACATTTCAGAAGGTCTTTAAATACCTTCCAAATACGTTTCTATGTCTGCTTTTGTAACGGAGACGTTTTGATACATAACTGATGTATTCGGTGCTGTATGGACGTGCAAAGGTTTGTGAAGTCGCTGATTACGAATCTGAAGATTAATTCCCAAAATTTTGAACGTTCAAGATGGCGGTCAAATGTGGCATAATTCACTGAATTTTAGATAAAAATCAGTATATAAGGTCGTGTAAGGTCTCTGATTATGGATCTGAAGTCGCATCCTGAAAATTTTCAAAATTCAAGATGGCTGACCCGAAATAGCGGTCAAATTTTGCATAATTAGCTGAATTTGGAAAAAAATCAGTATATAAAGGTTTGTGGGGGCGCTGTCAAGAGCATAAAAATACAACGTGAAGGCGGAGTAGAACAATTTTTGCCTTGGAAATGCCCAGTATCTGGGCGAGACGTTGGCTTTTTCAATAAAAAGCACTGCTCGGACATTAGATGGTTTTTTCCTGTTGTTTGATGGCGCCACTCCGAGCTACTCTTCACTACTTGATAATTGAATCACCCCATCCATTTTTTGTGGGTTCAACAGTGGAGTCTTTTACTTCGTATTTACGTTGTATTTTTGCCTTGAAAATGCCCAGTATCTGAGCGAAACGTTAGCTTATTCAATAAAAAGTACTTCTCCGCCAATTGCATGGTTTTTTCCCTTATGAACTAATATTTGTTGACCTTCGGCCTATTATGAGAAATTTGACCGCCATTCTCAATTCGCAATCTTGAATTTTGAAAATGTTGGAAATCTAACTCTAGATTCGTGATCAACGACCCCACAAAGATTTGTATATTGATTCTTGTTGGAATTCAGCCGATTATGCAAAATTTCACCCCCATTTTGGATTCGACATCTTGAATTTTGAAAATTTTTGAAATTCAACTTCAGACTTGTAATCAGCGACCCCAAAATCAAAAATTTCCATATTTTAGAGAAAATTTGTTCTATACAATAATGCGTGACTCGAAGGATTAATATGCTGATACTTGATGAGATGTGATGTCTGGGTCTGGTCTGCCTTTATTCATATTTAAGTTCCTTTTTGTTCATTCTGTATACGCTGATTGCTTTCAATACACTGAAAACAAAATTTTTCCCATCAAATAAATAGTTTTTTTGTCCTCTTTCCATAAAATATTTCTTAGGATTTATTAAATATTTAATTGCATCAAATAATGGAAAACTTGCCTCAAATAAATTGGTCCCCTAAATGAATAATTCATTCGCCACAAGTAATCAGTTTTTGCATCTAATTGGATATTTAATTTCTACAAATAAATATTTCATGGAGAGAGGACAAATGAATATTTTTTCCAGTGTAGCAATGCTAAACCTCATTTTATTCCCGGCACTAGCTCACCTAAAGCTACTATCAACAGACGTCCTCAGCCGGTGCTGTGCAATTAATCATTAAGGTAGTAGGTTGAGTTACTGTATACTCTCATTACTCACTGCATTAGGGGTCACTATCTATGTGAATTTCTTTTTCTGAAATAATTTTGGCATTATCACTAAAGTCTATTCACAGTTCATATCCATATCATCTGTTGTTAAACTCACTGTCACTTTACTCCATACTACCAGGCACGTATCCAGGGGTGGGGTGCTGAGGTGCTGCAGCACCCCCGAAATTTTGAAATCAAAATTTCTTTATATATATATATATATATATATATATATTAGACTGCGTCACGAAAAACAAATTTATTTTGTTTTCGAGTAAATGCATCTAAAAAGTTTCTTTGATTGGCAAAAGAGAATCTCCCAAAATTTCAACTGGATATCTTAAAAATTGAGCTGGCGCACGGGGGGGGGGTCCCCTTTTCCATTTAAAATATATTGAAAAAAAACGTTACCCGGTAATTTCAATATTATTGGTCGAAAAAAATTTTTTTCAAATTTCCGTCTTCACTATCTTGTAGAGAATTGAATTCTCTACAAAACGTCTATCCATATTTCGCTCAATCTCATAGTTAAAAAGTTACAGGATGTTGAAAAAGCGGAAAAAGTGAAAAATTATGAAAATTCCTTAGATGGGCCACTCAAATTCAATGAAATTTATAGTTGCTCGCTAATACGGTTTTTCAATAGTATTTGGCATAACTTACATGATGCCAGATGGATTTTGTGAAAAAAAATTTTTTGTCAACAATATAAACGATGAAATTTTTTCGTCATTTTTCATTCATTTATTTATTACGGGCGATCTAATTGACCGATTCCGACGTTCGATCCAACATTCGAATCGTCTCCAAACACAGATCATTGGTGATTTTTTTCAACTCACAACAATTCATTTTAGTTAATTATTTACAAATTTGTTTATAACAAATTGATTAATAAATGTGTTCATCATATTTTGATTTGAGAAAAAACTAAATATACTACTTTTATTCCTAACGAATATACAATTGAGCAAAAAAAATTGCCATTCAGACTCGTTCAATTAGATCGCCTGTAATAAAAAATGAATGAAAAATGACGAAAAAATTTCATTGTTTATATTGTTGACAAAAAATTTTTTTCACAAAATCCATCTGGCATCATGTAAGTTATGCCAAATACTATTGAAGAACCGTATTAGCGACCAAATATAAATTTCATTGAATTTGAGTGGCCCATCTGAGGAATTTTCATAATTTTTCACTTTTTCCGCTTTTTCAACATCCTGTCACTTTTTCTCTATGAGTTTGAGAGAAATATGGGATAGACGTTTTTGTAGAGAATTCAATTCTCTACAAGACAGTGAAGACGGAAATTTGAAAAAAAATTTTTCTCCACCAATAATATTGAAATTACCGGGTAACGTTTTTTTTCAATATATTTTAAATGGAAAAGGGGACCCCCCCCCCCCGTGCGCCAGCTCAATTTTTAAGATATCCAGTTGAAATTTTGAGAGATTCTCTTTTGCCAATCAAAGAAACTTTTTAGATGCATTTACTCGAAAACAAAAGAAATTTATTTTTGTGACGCAGTCTAATATATATATATATATATATATAGCGACAGCACCCCCCGAACGAAAATTCTGGATACGTGCCTGTATACTACGAGTCTTAAGGGGATAACAGCGGCCCCTGACGATGCAACCCGAGCCAAATCTTTTCTGACAAATCATTCGAAAATAAAACAGTAAAAAGAAAATATCCCTCTGTACACCGAGAGAAAAAGCATGCTTTAGAAGCATGACACACTTCAATGCTTCTAACGCATTTGTTACAACGTACTTTTAACGCTCGGGACTCATGCAGTTAACGCACGAGACCATGCTTTTTGGGTATGTGTCACATGCTTTCTAAGCATGGGTACCGAGCGTTGGAAGCACGTTATGACAAATGCATTAGAAACTTTAGTGCGTCAATACTTCTGCAGTATGCTTGTTCTCTCGGTGTATAGACCATCTCCATGGATTGAAGAAGGTCTGGAAAAAAAGCGATATTTTCATTTTGTTTCTTCGTTTCTGAGTAATTTGTCAGAATAGTCTTTGCCGTGTCTTTTTCTAACCAATGCTTCTGGTTGCATTTTCAGGGATCGCTGGTATCACCTTGAACTCTAATACTATCCTTAGAAGACTGAATAGTCTTTATGATTCTTTCTTACGTGTGGTTGTAGAATAACGTCATCTACTCTATGATGTTATTATAACAGAGTATTATACTTCCGCTGGTTGTTCTCTTATGTCCTATTTTATTCTTGCTATATTATGCAGAAGGTTCTGTATTAATCATGTACACTGAATACTCTCACTGTGGGTTTATATTGTTACTTTTATGATCATTTTGTACTATCAATTTAAACATTGTCCTTAGAGGGCTCAGCCCTAGGACATACAGCATGAAATAAAACAAAATGAAATGAAATTTCCACAGGTTTTTAGTGAACAGTTTTTCAGAGAATTTTAGTTCTTTACAGGAGAATTCAGAGTTCCTCAGATATACTCACAGATATACACAGATTTTCAGTGAGAAAACGTGTCCAATAAGTACAAGTTTTCCAAAGTTTGGAAAAATTTTCATAGATTTTCAGAGTTTGTCAGATTCTTTCAGGCTTTTTCAGATCTTTTCAAAGTTTTTCAGTGAAATTCAGATGAATTTTCAGAGATTTTCAGATGAGTCTTTTCCATCAGGGTTGTCAAAAAGTGTTAAATGAAGGTGTCGTAGAATTAAAACAAGACAATAAACTCCCCGAAACAAGCAACATCAACCCAGTGAACAATATGTTATCATCCAAAGCTCTGAAAGATCTCCCAAATATGTGTAAGAGCTGTGGTAGACCCTACAGAAGATTAACATAAAGATATCAGAATGTTATCAGATGCGTCGATTCCTGAGGAAAAAAAGAGATTGCCAGAATGTTATCCAAACAAACTCTTCAAGAGGATTTTTTTTGAGATCCTAAAAAAATGATGAGTTCTTCCTCTTATAAGTGTTCGCTGGGAAGACATATAGAGAACACTATAGCATATCATGCACGATCCCCATAAAGAAACAATCTCGCATCCCACTCCACACCTCTATTATCGGATTCAATCGAACGACCATTTATTCTAATCGCAGTCTGCCAGTTAAAATGACCTCACAGTTACAGAATAACGGAGATATGTAATCGGAATGCTCTTGGGTTACGCTTGTGTCAACAAAGAGAGAAAGAGAAAACACAATCACATATAAAACATATACGAGAGATGACAACGGAGAATGAAAAAGTACGAAGAGGTTACGATGGGTGGTCGAACGTTGCTCGCTTGCTTCCACGAATGTTTCATGGCTGCTAACTATCCACGAAATATGATAGATAGACAGTTAACTTCTCCACTTGCCCCAGCTCTTATAAGTCGTTGGCTCGAATCCTCTTTTCCTCGATACGAACGTAAATGTGTGTATTCGTACATGTGGGCATGTTCGGTACGTGTGTGAGGTAGGTGCACAAGGAAGGCGTAGTTCATAAATACGCAGTCGTTTGGCAGTAAATCTTAGCAAGCCACCGAGAGAGTACGGCTAAAGGTGGTCTCTCTCGTCCTCGTCGGTTCTCCCCGGCGTTCCTTGTTGTTAATTACCGTGTTTTAACACCTAGCCTATCTTCTTCTCTCTTCTCTCTCCACATACTCGCAAACCCGTGTGTATACACGTGGCTCTCCTCGTTAGAAGATCTCTACCGGCACTTCTTCATCTCCTTTTTGCTCCTTCTTTTTTCCTTCAGGGCATATTAAACGTGTTCCTACTTTTAACAACCGTCCTTTATTACTATAACTCGCATAAACCTTCACACGCGGCGAACGATGTTCCATTCGCTATGCAATAAAATCGCCGATTCGATACAAAAAAAACAACCTTAGAAAAATTGGGGCATGAAGTTAGGGTTGAGAGAGAAGAACATCTTCACCTCATTCTCGGTTCAAAACTGTCCCTGGATGAGAATAATGAATGATATTCGAATATGTTGTTGTAAAAAATCATGTTGACTGATATAAACTTGTCTCATGATTCATGAAATAACATACATATTACAATATCTCACCTGCTCCGAAGAACTTGATGCGCCGCGTTGTTATTATGCAAATTGCCATTATCGTCTTGTATTACATGAAATCAATCTGTCGTTTCGGGACGTTTTTAATCACAAAATTATTCCAATTTCATAGAATTGTGGTATTCTATGTGATGCATAACAAGGCGCTATTGATTTCTTACGTGAATTTTATGCGGAGTAGTCAAGAGCTTTCGAAAAGGAGACAGTGGGACCTATTGAGCGACCAATGACGCCTGCTTCTTGAACTCTTTTTCGTAGTGAATTTAATTTGTGCTTTTATTGAAGGGATCTTCATTAGAGCTTTTATGAAACGAAACACCACGAGGCACGTTAAAACATCTCCTAGAATCTAATATGCGGATCTAATATTTTGAGGTCTTATGACTTTGAGCAATCCTGAATTCTGAATCTTCTGTTTGCAAGAAAGTATACACTGTTAGAAAAATCTGTCTTAAACTCAACAATACTATTATGAAGTGTTTTACATGAACATTTTATTAAATTTCATACGAAATTTTGTATGAAATTTCATATTTTCATATTAAATTTCATGTTTTCATATTAAATTTAATAATCGTTCTTTGATATGGAAATATGAAATTTCATAAAAAATTTCGTATGAAATTTAATAAAATGTTTATGTAAAAAACTTCATAATATTATTATTAAGTTTAAGACAGATTTTTCTAACAGTGTAGTTTGTATTTTTTATTTTCTCAAACTCACAAGTTTTAAGTGACGAAGTAAATGTATTTCGCAGTCATATTTGTGAAGAGAGAAGCTGAGCAATGAATGGTAATCAATTGTTCATGTGCCTATTGAATGTCTCAATCTGCAGGATGTGCTGAAGAGAATGTTTCTGGCGTAGTAAAAAGTGTTACTTTCGCCAAGATTTCTGCCAAATCATTCCAATATTCCCGCAAGTTTATCAATGAACTTGCAGTCAGATTCTTGTGAAATAGCTGACATACCTATGTTCTCTACGCAGGAAAACAATGCATGCATTGTCAATATGTTTCCATTAGTACTATGACCAGTTTTGCGCTCGAATATGATATGATGGTGATTTGAAACGAAGATTGGATGAAAGTCATACTTTCTACGTGTTAATTCACTGAAGTAGGAAGATTCTCGCCAATTTGATTGAATAGAATCTGCCTAGTGATTTATTGTTGTGAACATTTGTCTTCTTACCCACTTATGAAGCTGGAAGCAAGTCTGTAGCAAAATGTCTATCGGTTTCTATTTGGAGCAATAATTCAACAATCCTGTTTTATATGATTCATTTTGATGACATGATGTCAATTAAACCTCATTATAATTTCCCGTTTGCAATGAGATGGTCCAAATTTCGACGACGGTCTAAAATTTGACTGGCAGGATTCAACGACGAGGATTTCTTACTGCGAGGAACCGTCGCCATGAGGGAAAAATAGGAAACCGCACTCCAATATATTGTTATTTTGTGGAAACCAGACTCCTGCTCGCTACATCGTGATAGTGTATGAATTGAAACTTCATTCCGACGATTCATTCAACGATTTCAAAACTTTTTCAGGTACGTGTTTTGATGTTTTTATTCTCAATGATTTATTATTGACTATGAGGCTGTTGGAGCATCGTGTTATGTATGTTTCGGGCTGTTGAAATCCATTCAATTTTATCCGATTGCTTCTGGTTCCAGATCGTACGTAACCTCCAAAATTGAGCCATGCAGTAGTCTCAATTTCAACTACAAAACAAAATTGATGCTGCTGAAACCTGATTTGACCAATAAAAATTTTGGGATCCAGCGCCATTTCAAACTCAACATCATCCCATTCAATTGTTCTCATTCGATGTCTTGATATTTAAATTTTTTTTTAAAAACATTGGACCATCAATCAGGTCGATGTTACATCGTTAAACCATGTGAAACATCGATGTCAGTCGATGTCATAATCATTTATGTTTAGTGTGAACACTACTACAGCTAGTGGTATAAAGTGAATACCATCAAATACCAAAAAAAAACCCGGTATACCAAGCTGGTGGTATTTTGGTAAATACTACCCAATAAGTAGGGGTAGTAGTGGGAAGTAGTAGTGATGGTTGATTTTTGTAAATAAGCGATTAATTCTTAACTCTTCTATAAAAAATATAAGTAATATACAAACAAAGAATGCGTTATTCGATCGATACCAAAATCAATAGACCTCGATTCCTCTCTAAGACGAACATGTGGGAAAAAATCATTCTAATCGGTGTATTCTGAGGGGAGTTACTGTGCGCCAAAGAATTAGGTGTGCACACCCCTGGTGAGAATATTTCTCCGAAATTTCTCCGAATATCTCCTCAAACTATTCCGATTCTCTCTGAATTTTTCCTCAAAATATTCCGATTCCTCCGCATGTTTTTTCGACATTTCACAGATTTTTATACACCGACAGAAAAAGCATGCTCTAAACAGAAGGGAACACTTCACGCTTCTAATGCATTTGTTATAACGTGCGTTAAATGCATGAGCCCATGCTTTTTGTGCATGACTCCCCATGCCTTCTAATACCTTATAGCAACAGCGTTAGAAGCGTGAAGGGTTCTTTTGCATTTCGAGCATGCTTTTTTTCTCGGTGTACCGAAGTGGAACATTCCTCCGTTTCAGTGATTTTTCCGATTTTCTCCAAATTTTCTTCCACTACCAATTGGATCTATGGTGACATTCTTCAGAATTTCTACTACGATCTCCTTGAACGGAAATGAGATTTTCCTCCGAAATATTACTTCAAAATAACTATTGCAGTTTTGTCCTCATTCCTCCTCGAACTATTCAGAATATCCTCGAATTTCTCATAAAATGTCTCCGATGTTTCCGGAAAAATCAGATTTTCTCGTAGATTTTGAGAAAGTTTTGTCGGGATTCCTTCGAATTTCCCATAGGATTTCTCCGATTTTTTCGTAGAATTTGGAAAAAGGTTTGTCGGGATTCCTACGAATTTCCCATAGAATTTCTCCGATTTTTTTCGAAAAAGTCCGATTTTTTCATGGAATTTGAAGGAAGTTTTGTCGGGATTTCTCCGAATTTCCCACAGAATTTCTCCGATTTTTCCGAAAAAGTTTGATTTTTCGTAGAATTTGGAGAAAGTTTCGTCGGGATTCCTCCGAATTCCCCCGATTTTTTCCGAAAAAGTTCAATTTTTTCGTCGGATTTTAAGGAAGTTTTCCCAGAGTTTCTCCGAATTCCCCATAAAATTTCTTGGATCTTTCCGGAAAAGGCCATATTTTCTTGTAGAGTTTGTGAGAAGTCAATCAGAATTTCTCCAAATTTCATCTCAAACCTGTTATGGAAACATCTCTTTTAATTCCTCCCCAAATCATCCGTTTTCTCTTGCGAATGAATTGAGGTGATTTTATGGAATTCAGCAAGGATCCGAGATGGAATTCGAAGGTAAGACGACAAAACTTCCCGATACTCTACGAAGAAATCTGACTTCTTTGAAGAAAATCAAAATAATTTCGAAGGAATCGCATGAAAGTTCAGATTGATAAGTCGGCATATATTTGAAACGGCAACGCTACTCACTCTGAGATAATTGAGGGAAAGATTTGGAGTGAAAATCCGTCGTCATACTGCTCAGAAAGATCGAGTTCATTTATAATTCGTAAAATCACTACCAATCTAGGGAAGAAGAACATGGCTGAAGAATTTCCGTAGAGAGCGTATCAAAAATTCGCCGTGAAAATACTGAGGGTTAATAGTCTCATCGTTATTTTTCAGGGTGAAAATATCAACTGATGGTAACATAACTAAGAATTTGGGGTGAACTCATTGGGAAAATTCTTCAGCGATGTTCTTTTCCCCTGAATTGACAGTCATTTTCCTGAATATTCATGAACTCGGTTTCAATATATTAGGAATTGGAATCAATTCGTAGCGTTTTTTCAATGAAAAAAAATTATTTATTTCAAATGAAAATCAAAGTATTGTCCATCGCTTTCGACTAGTATTGACCATCTTCCGGGCAAGGAATGAATATCGTGTCGGAAGAACGCATCATTTCTGGATGCAATCCACGAATCGACCCATTTTTGGCAATTTTCGTAAGAAGTGAATTTTTGCTCAGACAAGCTATGAGCCATCGAACGGAGCAAATGGTAATCAGATGGCGCAATGTTTAGAGAATACGGTGGGTGGGGTAGAACCGGGGATGGGCAGCCTCAATTACTTTTTGTACTTGGAGTATTTTTTTCTGTTAAGTACTTTTCTACCCCATAAAATCAAGATTTTGAACATCAAATTAGAAAGTACTTGACAAGAAAAAGTACTTCAAGTACAAAAAAGTAATTGAGGCTGTCCATCTCTGGGTAGGACACCCCATTTAAGTGTTTCGAGGTATGTTTTCATCGGTTTTTCGACGTACGGACGAGCATTGTCGTGCAGCAAAATGACTTTGTCGTGTCTTTTGGAGTATTCCGGTCATTACTCTTTCAATCCACGGCTTGAGCGCATCAATTGTAGTCGGTAACGATCCCCAGTTATGGTTTCATTCGGTTCAAACAGTTCATAATAATTCACACCCATCTGATCCCACCAAATACAGAGCAGGGGCTTAGACCCATGCATATTCGGCTTCGCTACTGATTGTGATGGTTGACCGGGCTTCACCCATGACTTTCTGCGCTTCTGATTGTCGTAGGGGATCCATTCCTCATCGCCAGTGACAATTCTATGCAAGAAACCTTTTCTTTTCTGCCGTTGGAACAGCAGTTCACACGTCAAAACACGCCTCTCAATGTCCCTTGGTTTCAATTCATATGGGATCCAACGTCCTTCCTTCCAGTGATCCTAGATGAGCTCCAAACTGAGGGGAAGAACATCCCCCACCACTATGCCATATATTCACGAACATATGTAGTGGTGTACCAACACATACGTTACATGTATATATGGCATAGTGGTGGGGGATACTCTTCTCCTCAGTTCGGAGCTCATCTGGGATCACTGCTTCCTTCTGGATCATACCCAAACTTTTCAGACGTTTTCTTACCGTTGAGAAGTCAACTCCCAATGATGTCGACAATTCTTGAAGGGTTTGACATGAGTCTTCATTGAGCAACGTCTCAAAATCAGTATCTTCAAATTTTGTTGGCTGGCCAGGTCGCTCCTTATCACCCAAGTCGAAATCACCAGCTTTGAAACGTGCAAACCATTTTCGACACGTTTGCTCAGCTAGACCATGTTCATCATACACTTTCACTGAAATACGGTAGGCTCCGGCAGAACTTTTGTTCATATTGAAGTAATAGAGTAAGACTCCCCTCAAGAACACTTCATTCGGTATAAATTCTGACATGTTCAATAAGTTATGAAATGTTGTGATGTACGTTTCAAAAAAAGGTAATGTTGAACAAATGACGTCCGATAATAGCTATTTCACGGTGAATAGATTATTGTAGGGAACAACAGAATACTGTACTTCCTACGTCAGCTTTTGTATAACGCTACGAATTGATTCCAACACCTAATATGTGAATATTTGTGAATTTTCAATACTCACAAAAAAGTTTTGGAATACAATCAAAACTGATTTCATATTCAGAATTGTAAGAATGAAAAAGGATTCAGTCAAGGTGTTCAATAATTGAATGCGATTAATGTAAAATTAATTATGAAAATTTTTACTAATGAAGTAATAGCATAATGTGTGTGTAAATAGCAACATGGGTACATTTATAATAATGACGTCACGTTTTTATACGTTTGGAATATCAATTCTTGTTTTTAAAATTCTTCAAATCTCAAAATAAACATAGATTAATAAAAAAGTAAACAAAGATATTGTGATGGATCTACTTTAAACCCACACACAAAGGCGCATAGGGTTTTGAGCGCCTCCACGACTTCCGTCGTGGATATTTATAATTAGTAGCGGCATCTGAAATATATTGAAATCGACAAAGTAATATGCTCAAGATAATTTGGATGTGGTCAAGGGATGAAGAAAGCTCAGGGAGAGGGGGGGTTGATTTTAATTCACCAGAACAAGCAATCTCGATATATGATCAACCACGTGCCAGAGCAGGTATATATTTGACGTTGAAGATTTATACAGTACATACGCGACTTGGTCGCAGAAAGAAAAACCAAAATATAAACAATTCTTCAGGTTCAAAGTATCGGTCTAAGGGAACACGGAGAAGTAGAAGAAACACGGAGGGCACTACCACGAGGGAATATTCTATACAGAACATGCCGTTTACATTCACAAAGAAGGGGAGGGCTCAGGGAAACCGCGACCATAAAATCGTATACGAGGGCGGGCTAAATCGAGCGAAGGGGGTGATTCGAGGAAGCAAACACAAAGGGTAAAGGGAAATTCGAGCGAGGGAGCACGAGGAGGATGCCACGAGAAGTAAACTTTCTCACGATAATCCACCGAAATCCACCACGCCGGCACTCTCACTCCGGATGAACAATTTGGCAGATGCGTATTAATCCAAAATCAAGCCCCAGTGGCACCGTACACTCACCGAATTTCTCGAACAAAAACTCTCTTAAGCAAACGTCACCGTGGCTCGGTCACATGAGAAGTGAAAATCCAAGATGGCCTTGTCTTCTTCCTCACCGACGGGTGAGTTCGCAAAGTGATACACGGAACCCCGTCGGTGACTTTCCGTTGGAGCTCACCTGTTGAGCCCGTTCCATTGGTACTGACGGTAGTGGTCTCTGATTGGTCGTGACGTGAGTGTCGGTATATGTGGAGCGGGGGTTCTCCGGAGTGAGGGGTTCTGCCCTTCCCCAATTAACTAGTTTCTCCCGTGTGACCCTGGGTACTTATCTAGCGACTATCGCACGCGACATCATAAAAAGGAAAAAGAGGAGAGATGTTCTCAACTCGAATCCCTCTTCCCTCCTAATAGGTTCGTTCGTTCTACCTGCTCCGAGTTGCTCCAACTTGTACCAAACCAATCATTTTGTTTCTATAACTGGAAATAGCGAATCCAAAATACTTGGAGTAAGTTGAGGTAACTTGGGACACCACTAAACGAACTTAGCTAATGATGCCACGCGCGACAGTCGCTAGCATGAGAACCGGGTCGGTGACGAATCAACGAAAAAAAATTTACTAGCAGTATGAAGTTGTCATTTTGTTGCAGTATGAAATTAAATTAGTCATAGATCATTGATTAAATCAAACGAAAATTCTTTATGTTAACCTATTCACTGCACCCGTTTATTACAGTAGACACGTAATTCATCATTCTAATAAAATTATTAATGATCTTCCTAATCGATCGATACAATCAAACTGTTTCAAACGTCTGTAGAGAACGAAAATTGGTTTGTTGTTATCATTAACATAACCATACCATAATCATAAACATAACAAGGGGGAATTAAGTTTATCGCAGGGTTGTGTTAGCAAATCAATGTTTTTTACTTTTCGTTTAATTTAATCAATGATCTATGGCTAATTCCATTTCATACTGCAACAAAATGACAACTTCATACTGCTAGTAAATTTTTTTTCGTTGATTTGGTTTTTCGTTGATTCGGCACCGACCCTGAGTACCCGGGGTGAGAGTGACGGGAAGTGTCGGGGTTCGGGTTGTCTCTCTCGTCCTTTTCTTCTTCTCTCCTAGGGGCATGTTGAGCGGCGCATGCGGCGTGCTCCTTTCCTTCGGGTCGACAGCCTTGGGGAGAGGGCGATAGAGGGCGTTCCTTCTTCCGCTGTTGGTTGGCCTGAGGTGAGAGAAGATGGACTCCCGTGATTGGTGGATCGTCCTTCGGTGGTGAGGGACCACCGTGTCACCTTGTGGCAGATGGCGTTGCCTCCTCGGGACGAGAAACCTCGACAAATCATAGGACAGGGGTTAGAGGAGGTCAGGATTGATTGAGGAGGGGAGATGTGTTCCCGATTCTCATGTGCGCGAGCGACAGCAGTGTTCTCTCTAGCGAACTAAAGTGTTCGCAAATGACATGACAAACTCTAACGATGATGCGCGGGGCCACCCCGCGATTCTCTTTGTGACCAGATATCACGTCACAATATACTTTTCATATTCTTCAACAAAAGTACGTCTTACACATTTCCCAAATTGTTTGCGTCAAGTATTATTGTTGTATGTTTTATGTGAAATATATAAATATAGCCAATGAAGCATAAGAATGGAAAATATATTATCATTTACCGTGAGGATTTCCTGAAGCTCCAAACAAGCGATGATGATACTCTTTTTTCACTCATGAACATATATATATGAAGAAAAATGCCCAAGCACTGCCCATGTGGATATCTCGAAAATACTTCCGGTATATGTGATGATCTGTCTTATATTCCTCTATCATATTCATGTAACATCATATAATTTTCTCACAATCAAACTCAAATCAAATGAGGAATACTTGAAAATCAACATTCAAATGTGTTTATCGTTTAGAAATAAACTTGGAAAATCTTCTGTTTTATCAACTCCAAATGGATTAGGAATAGAATAAGGAAAAAAAAATATAAAATTGAGATTATATCAAAACTATATTATAATGGAAATCACACTCATTTCACAATTAGTATCAGTATATTTCAAATTCTGTCAAACTCTTTCCACCTTTTCAGTTGGAAACACTCAACTTGAAAATTCTTTGTTTGCATGTAAACCGTTATCCTGATTATTTTTCCCTCAACACTTGTAATTTTTGGTGTTTTGAGGAGATCATTTTTTATCGTTCCCATTGTCATGTTCCGTATTTTTACGTTTTTTGCTCGGCACTTCATCAGCAGACGCTCTAACTGATTTCGATCCGGCTGATTCATATTCATTATATGAAATATTTTTCCTGCATCGATCTATAGCCCGGCCTGAATACTTATTAATTTATTATTTATTATTTTGATGCTCAACACTTGCTGCTTGACCAGAATAACCATGCTAAACAAGCCAACTTTCGACAGCTTATGATATAGCCAGTTTCTTTTCAGGGGTTGAAACTTGTCTATCTATGCCGGTTTGGGCTCTCACTATCTTTTGAGATAATTCTTTGTCCGGCCATATTGCATAAACAAGGTTGGTTACAAAACCACTGCACGTTTCAGCACGCTGGGTTCCATCAAATGCTATTTGCTCCACCCATATCCCCTGGCCTACATGAATTGGATCATTTTTCACAGTTGCAATTTTTATACTACGATCTTGCTCAAAACCATCAATATCGTAAACTTTTTGCACTCCTGTGAACATACATGATGTTATCAGGTATTTAGTCTTTTCATTATTAGAATCAAAGTACCCTCCACAAACTTTGAAGGACGTAATGAAAGAACAAGTGGAATTCTTTGAACTCTTAGGAAGTACTTTGATGTATATAAGTGAAAATATAGGAGATTAAAATCAATTTGATATATACAGGGTGGGGCATTTAAAGTGTCGCGGGCGTTTTTTCCAAAAATAAAGTGAGATACGAGAAAATTTTTCAGACAAAAGTTGTAGGGTACCGAGGGGGACATCCGATGGTGGCCTTGGCTTTGACCTCAAATCTCATCTTCAAGGGCATTCTGAGATCAACTCTTGTTTTTTTAATAGCATCTCATATTTTTTACTGCAGATTTGGATTCTAGGTCAAAAACCAAGAAACTTTTGTCTGAACCATTTTCCTGAAATCCGCAAACATGGCGCTCTAATCGATATTGTTCCATTTTGAATCTGACATTCGAATAACTCGAAAACGAAGGGTCTTGCAAAAGAATGTTTCGTACAAAAGTGGTCAATACACAACACATTTCAATCGTGTACATTACCACCATTCAGAGCTCACGCGATGTAAACAAACGACGGGGTTCAGTGAAAATTCACGATTTTGAAAGTCAATTTGTCAGTTACATTTGATTATTACTCGGTTTATGACAAATTGAAAATCATGGATATCTGATACACGGTTTCTGAAAAGATCGATATGATCTACATTTACGGTGGAGTGCATAAGAACCCCAGACAAGCATATGACTTGTATGCAGAACGATTTCCTGAAAGAACAACGCCATCCATTAGGTATTTTCAACGCATTACAAAATTATTCTCAGAAACGGGAAGTGTTACAAGGGAAAAACGACATCGAATGAGAACTGTTAGCGGAGAAAATGCGGAAGTTAATGTACTAGCTGCAGTAGCCAATAATCCACACGTGAGCTCTCGTGAAATTGAACTCCATTCGGGAATTTCTCGAAGAAGTGTTCTTCGAATACTGAAACGTCACAAATTCCATCCGTATCACATTTGTTTGCATCAAGACCTTCACGGTGATGATTTCGAAAATCGTGTACAGTTTTGTCGATGGAGTCTAGCGCAAATGCACAATAACAACTTCATCAACATATTATTTTCTGATGAGTCGACGTTCACCAATCATGGTCAAGTAAATCGACATAATATGCATTACTGGGAGACAGAAAATCCAAGATGGTTACGTCAAGTAGAGGATCAAAGACAATGGGCTGTGAATGTTTGGTGTGGTATTCTTCGATCTCGAGTAATTGGACCGTACTTCATTGCAGATACGCTAAATGGAGAGAAGTACAGACATTTCTTAGATCAAGTACTTCCAACATTACTTGAAGACATACCTATTCAGGAACGATTGAATATGTGGTATCAACACGATGGTTGTCCATCCCATTATGCAGTCACAGCTCGAGAAATATTGGACAGAGATTATCCTGGACGATGGATAGGACGTCGTGGACCAGTTCATTGGCCTGCCCGTTCACCGGATCTTACTTCTCCAGATTTTTTTTAATGGGGATACATAAAAGATACAGTTTATCAACAAGCACCGACTACACCTGAGAATATGCGTCAACGAATCATCAATGCATGCGCGAGCATCAATGAAGATATTTTAGCACGAGTTCAGTAATCTTTTGTAAAACGTTTTGAAATGTGTATTGAAGTCGAAGGCCATCATTTTGAGCATCTACTGCATTAAAATTATCCAAGTGATGTAGACGATTGAAAGGTGTTGTGTTTTGTCTGTTATACCCCATCACCTCCGTTTCAGTTCAAGGGGTCCCCCTTGGAATCAGACAACTTTTGTACGAAACATTCTTTTGCAAGACCCTTCGTTTTCGAGTTATTCTAATGTCAGATTCAGTATGGAACAATATCGATTAGAGCGCCATCTTTGCGGATTTCAGGAAAATGGTTCAGACAAAAGTTTCTTGGTTTTTGACCTAGAATCCAAATCTGCAGTAAAAAATATGAGATGCTATTTAAAAGACAAGAGTTGACCTCAGAATGCCCTTGAAGATGAGATTTGAGGTCAAAGCCAAGGCCACCATCGGATGTCCCCCTCGGTACCCTACAACTTTTGTCTGAAAAATTTTCTCGTATCTCACTTTATTTTTGGAAAAAACGCCCGCGACACTTTAAATGCCCCACCCTGTATATTCAGAAGAAATATTGAATATTACCAATTTCTTCTTACTATAACTGTAACCAACTGTTGACATCGATTTTTATAAAAAAGTACTTCCTTTTGTGACTGTTTTCAACACTCCATCAACTGTTCTTTCCCTTTCATGGACTCCTTATCAGATGGTGCGACATCTTTTTGATTCGAAATATTCGCAAGATTCAGTTCGTTTTCTTCATCAGTTCCTTCAATTCCATCATCTGAATCACTGATCTACAAAAAAGGATCATAAATCAGAGGTACATAATGAATTATATCCCTAGAATGAATGGATTTATATTGGAACGTATACCCGTGTGGAAAAATTGATCAGGATTCAATCAGGGCCTAATTCAAACAAATCAGGGCCAAGTAAGGAATCGATGTAGAATGTGACGCATAAACGATCAGGTCCTAATCGGGTGCCCATGAGGGTACAATTAGGCCCATAACAATCATCTTACATCCAAATATAGTGTCCTAGCTAACATAATTGATGAATGAATTTTGAAATGACTTCAAATTTTCGAATATTATCGAAGCAGATGTAGTTGATTGATTCATGAACAATCAATTCTATTTTTTCCGAAAGAAAAGGGAGGTTATTTCAACTCTCTGAAGTATGAATCAAGTTAGATGTTTCATAGTTCACTGAAAAAACTTCACAGGCGTTATTCTGCAGTCAAAATGTAATGATTTCCTACTTGGCAAAATTTTTTCGAGGTTTAGTTTTTGAGATATGAGAATTTTTATATTTTTTTTTCGAATCCACATCATTCAAAAGCACTGTGTGTTACATACTTGAGCTTGACACCATTGGCTAAGTTAGGAAACGGCGGATCTCTGGAAAAAATGTACTATTCTGTCATTTTTCGATTTAAGGTGATAGCAATTTGAAATTTTTTGGCTTCCAGCCGCTCAGAATCCAGCAACTTCGAGTTATTATAGCTACAAAACATGGGATGACTGGATACTTTGATTTTTTTCTCAAAGATGCACGATTTTCCAACTTGACGAATCGTGTCAAGCTCAAATATGTCACACACAGTGCTTTTGAATGATTTGGATTTGAAAAAAATTCTAAAAATGCTCCTATCTCAAAAACTAAGACTCAACACAAATTTTTCAGACCGGAAATACGCCTGTGAAATTCTTTCAGTCAACTATGAAACACCCGGTATATAGATATAAACATGGATATGGGTATGTATATATGTGTAAATAGATGTATGAATGAATTTACGTGTGTATATTTGTATATTTGTATATATATATATATACATATATGTATGTATGTATGCATGATCCACTAGAGCTCCCGAATATATTGTAGCAAATTTTGTATTCAAGATATTCCAAAATTGGTAGGGGGTCTTTTGGCCGAATCGACATGATTTGACAATCACTGATCGATTTCAGAGAACACTAAAGAATGACTAGCGATTGTCAAATCATGTCCATTCGGCCGAAAACTTTTTTGGTCAGAAGACCCCTTACCTCCAAAATTCAACTATAATTTCATCACTTTGTACTTTGTTCTATTAGACAGAAAAATACTCTAAAAATAATCCTTGATTGTGAACATTATTATTGATCGTGTATTATTATTGCTATTGTTGTTGTTATTGTTGTTTTTATTATCATCATATCTTATTACCTATTCATATATTTTTATTTGTACACGGAGAAAAATTGTCTATTATGAATTACTAGACTCGCTAGTATATTGCGGACATACTTGCATTCTGAAGGTATATACCAAACATTCTCTTCAAGAGTACCAGACTTTCTGGGAGTTAATGGTAGGATAATGACATTTTATCATAGAAAGTCTGATGCTTTTGATCAGAATGTTTGGTATATAACCTTAAAATGAAAGTATATCCTCAATATACTAGCGAGTCCAGTAATTTATAGTAGATAATTTTTCTCAGTGTAAAAATATAAAATCAAGACATTTTCCATAGATATCACTCAAGCTTATATATGTTATATGATTAGTATTCACAAGCTTTTATAATTCTTCGATTTGAAATGTTCCTGTCATGACATTTTTTAAATAAATTGATATGAGATCGATGATTTATATTCATTCATCAGGAATTAATTTTTATATCAACAGCGTTGCTCAAATCTGTTCATGGGTCACATTTCTAGTCCTCAATTTCAGTCAAACCAAATTTCTAACGGAATCAACCCACCAAAAATTCACGTTGAATAGAATAACCAATGACGCACAGAATTTCCAGCCGATAGACACCCTGAAGAATACGAATGTTACCATCCGAGCATGCTTTCTTTCTACCAAAATACTCTAAGGCTGGCCTCCCATGGACCGGAATTCGTTCCGGCGGAATGAAAATTGAACCAATGCACAATTTTTCATAGATTTCTGATAGAACGCTCTAAAAGAAATTGTGAAGGCGATTGGCTTAAAGTCATTCCGCCGGAACGAATTCCGGTCCATGGGAGGTTAGCCTAATTTGAATTCATAGGAAAATCCATACTTCAGATCGTTCGGATAACCACACATTTTTTTCGGTAGAGTGTCTCAGTCCCGAAGGTCAATTTTCCCGAAAGTCCGATACACCGAAATGCAAAATCCTGTTGTGTGTTGAACATCTACAAATCCTGGTATTACCCATACAGCACCGGGAGGTCTTTTGAATGTTCAAAAAACGTGCTTGATTACACAGAGAATGTAGAAATAACGTTTCGGGATGTTCTAAGAACGTCACATGTATGTCCCAGGTACGTGCAAATGTCCCGGTTCGTTCTATTCATCTTCACCGTGCGACGTTCTGGAAACGTGATCAAAAAGATTTCCACACTGAAAAAAATATTTATTCCAGTCAAATAAATATTTGTTTGTCCTGTACCAAAGAAATATTTATTAGAATTAACAAAATATTCTTTGGAACCAAAATAATTTATTCGAATCCAATAAACGATTAAAACCATCTATTTAATTCAAATAAATTATTTTGGTTCCAAAGAATATTTTGTTAATTCTAATGAATATTTCTCTGCTACGGGACGAATAAATATCAAGAGACGCGGTAGCGTCTCGACGCCAAGTACAGGAAAACCCTGGAAGAAAAAAAAACCCCTGAAAGAAAAAAAAAATGAAAAAGCATAAGTCGTGCGCTACCGTGCATCTTTACTCGAAAACCAAGATTTTCTATAGTCAAAATTCTTTCACCCACAATAACTCATCACACATTGAATTTCACGAAAAAATAATTACACTTCTATGATATGATTCGAATACACACTTTCGACTAAGCACACTACGAAGTTGATCCGTTCACGCGATCCCGAGATACAAACGTTTCAAATTTCCATGCGATCAAAACAACAAGATTTCTTTATCATCATCAGAATCGGTTTCTTCAATCACGGAGATTTGTTAATCCTTAAGGCAGTTCTTCCAAGGCTAGAGACATTATAATCCAAACATCCAATAGGGTGCATTTCAGTGTAGTGTGGTCTATACATTGTCGAAACATAAACAAATAACCTGTCAATGAGGCGATGTGTTGATAGGTTATTATAATATTAAAAGAATAATTGGAAAATGGATGAATTGTGAATTGCAGGTTATACTACATTACAGGTATTACAGGTCATTATAACAACAATCGAACGCACACAAATCACCTGGAATTATATATACTTTTATATATAACTTGAAAAAATTCATGAATGGATTAATGAATAAATGATGAAGAGGTTATTTGTAAAAAAAAACACAAAAAGTTTGAGAAAGGTATAAATAAATCTATTTGCTACATTCAGGAGATTGCTATATACACAGGTAAGCTCTGTATGATGTATTATTCATAAAATACAATATTCCTTTACAGACAACAGCTCAGCAGAAATACCGTGATGAACAGTCTGCTACTGTTGGTTCTTACCACCAGAACCACAGGCTGATGATCAAATAAATCATACAAGGTCTAGTCGAAAATAATGATTCAAATTTATGCATTACTTTTTAGGTGGAATCTTATCGGATATACCATAACCCCCTTACAAACAATCTACTATCGGGTTCTCCTGCTAGAGTCGTTGGAAAATGATCAAATGGATCATATCGAGCATGCTCAAGGGAAAAGATTCAAGTTTATTTGCAATTCCTCCACATACCAGAAAGTCAGAGACATATCATAAGTTCTGACGGACAGTCAACTACTGGAGCCTTCCGAAGTAGCTGATCAAAACCAGATGACCAGCTACTTCAGAAGGCTCCACTGTTGATTTCTCTCATTAGGATCATAGGCAATCGATGAGAAAGATCATACCGAGCCTGCTCAAGGGTGATTATTGGAGTTTATTTGCTATTTTTTTTACAGGCAAAAGTATAATGGATATACCATAATCTCTAATGGAATCCCCTATTCTGCAATCAGAATCGTGAACAAATAATGAAACAGAATAGTGAATAGATAATGAATGTGAATTCAATTATAGCAAGTTTGAAAAACATTCGAGAATAAGGTTAGTCACCGAGCACTTCAGGTATACTAAAATATGACATCCTGAATCAAAATTATGAACTATGTACAAAATGGTTTCCCTAGATTCTTTGAGTGAAATTACAGGTAGATCAAGAAGAAGTAGAAAGGATGCAGGTGTATAGTAGAAAGGATACTATACACCTGTATGTTACTTACCACCACGATCACTATCATCAGGTAGCGTAGAAGGGAAATGAAGAAAAGGCAAAAGTGCAGTGGATATACAAGGCCTTGCGTTGAATAATACCACTATCAGATTCTTCCAACAGAATCATAGGTGAATGAACAAAAAGCAAAAAGGATGTGAATGTATCATACATCTTTATGTTATGTACCACAATAATCAATGTCATCGGATAGCGTCATAGGAAAATGAAGAAAAGGCAGAAGTGCAGTGGATATACAAGTCCTTGCATTGAATAATACCACTATCAGATTCTTCCAACAGAATCATAGGTGGATGATGAAAAAGCAAAAAGGATGTAGATGTATCATACATCTTTATGTTATGTACCACAATAATCAATGTCATCGGATAGCGTCATAGGAAAATGAAGAAAAGGCAGAAGTGCAGTGGATATACAAGTCCTTGCGTTGAATAATACCACTATCAGATTCTTCCAACAGAATCATAGGTGGATGAAGAAAAAGCAAAAAGGATGTAGATGTACCATACATCTGTACGTTAAATCCCACCATGATCATTAGGTAGCGTTGAGGGAAAATGCAGAAAAGATAGGAGCGCAGTGGATATATCACAAATCGTTGCATCGGGTGCATTCCACTGACCAATTCATGAATGATTAGAGAGACTGTTTAGGATCAACTCGACGAAAATTGAGCAGATACAATATTCTGATTATAGAAATTGTTGCAGAACAACTACAGGTCAACTTGACTGATGTGACTGGATGTGACAATTCATTCTGAATGTTTTCTTCCAAAGTTCCATCTTTTCAGTTGTTCCATTCAAGCTGGATTATATTTGTGTTCTTACAAACCATCATTTTTATCTTTACTCATCTTGGTTTTGGAATGATTCAATTCACAAATATCATGAATAATCAATGGTTTGGATATTTGATACAATATTGCTTTTTAATGATTATGAATCACTTTGAATACATTCTGAACATTTCATGGATCCTAGAGTTACTAAATCTCTCAACCCAAAATACTCTATGACAATTTAATAAAATTCATGATATTTGAGAATTGAATCATTCCAAAACCAAGATAAGTAAAGATAAAAATGATGGTTTGTAAGAACACAAATATAATCCAGCTTGAATGGAACAACTGAAAAGATGGAACTTTGGAAGAAAACATTCAGAATGACCTGTCACATCCAGTCACATCAGTCAAGTTGACCTGTAGTTGTTCTGCAACAATTTCTATAATCAGAATATTGTATCTGCTCAATTTTCGTTGAGTTGATCCTAAACAGTCTCTCTAATCATTCATGAATTGGTCAGTGGAATGCA
>JAFFJZ010000234.1:0-29913 GCA_018340375.1 Gonatopus flavifemur
TTTTGGTTTTAAACTGCTGAGGTGCACCATTCGAAAAGAAAAATACTCTAGTGACCATGGACGACAGAGATTTAATAAAATTGAAAATAATGTCAGAATAAACATGGACAGCGATAGAATCATGGTTCAGGCCATCAGAAATGATAACCATACTTTGATGAGTAAGTTCCCTAGTTAAAGAAACTCATTCATTCCCATAAAAAGTGCAGATTTCCGATATAAATTCAATGGCTTCTAATGAGTTTGAATCGGAAATCTGCACTCTAAATGGGAATGGACGGGTTTCTTCAATCAGGGTTGATTATCTACCTTACAATCAATAATGACTGTGTGAACTGTTGCTTGATCGTTATTGCAGTGGAATCCCGGTGCAGCATCCTGGACAACAAATGCATAATTTTCAGCAAAGTCAACAATGATTATAAATTCGTTCTGTGTTATGGATTCTTTTAGCCCTCTCCAATAAGCCGCATGTTCTTTTGCAATGAAATTATGTGGTAATACAGCAACAAGTTTTTCACAGAAGTCATCAACAGAATCCAAAGTGCCTTCAATCGCTGTTTCAAGAGTTAGTTTCGGAGTAGACACCCATTGTTTGTGACTTCATAAATCGCATTTTTATCCATCTTTGTTAGTAATAATGGTTTCATGTTCCCAACGCCTGGACAATTACTTCTTACAAAAACTTTGGCATTGTAATCGCTCGTAAACAAAAAATGCATGAAAAGTCTTTTCTGTCAAATAGTGAAGCCTTCATTTAGCAATACTATCTGCGTGACATGATGAGGCCTATTGTTTATATGTCCATTGTGTCATGCAGATATAGTATTGCTGAATGAAGTCTTCCCTATTTGACAAAGAGTGCTTTTTGTTCATTCTCTGTTTACGAGCGATTACAATGCCAAAGTTTGAAGATCGATGTTGTAACCCTTTCAATTTCGAAAAACATAGGATCAAATCATCTCTGCGAAATGTACCGGAGCATTCAGCAATTCGACACAATTTGTCATCTGATGATCGAATATGTAGTTCATGTCATAAAAAATTACTTCAACCCCGTGCTGATATTATTTCTGATGGAAGTGATGACAATCAAAACAATGGGTGTGTTGAAAATGATCAAGGTGTTGTAAGCGGACCTATAGAAGTTGACGATTCCGAAAGCGATAACCTGACAGGTATTTTCTGAATTTTCACACCTTTCGGTATTCAACTATTAACTTTAATTGTTTGTATTATTTATTTGCCTTTTTTTCTAGAGCCCACGACAAGTGTCGAAGAATCACACATTCAACAAAGTGGTTCATCGTTTTCTGAACTGAGTCTGGAGATAACCCGTCCGACCATAAATGAAGCTCTACTATTGTTAAACCAATCCCGATTGCTCACTAGAGAACAGAATGATGATACGTATTTGAATAACAAAGTCACTCGTGTTGCTCACAATTTCAGAGACGCATTCGGAGTTCAAAATGTTGTGGACTTTCAATGCAGTCATACAGATGCTACTGAAATGATTGATAAATTGAGAGATGAGTTGAATAATACTGACACAAGTAAATCTTTACGCTTACAAATTTTGACTCTCATGCCGTCAAGTTGGAGCATTAGTGAGATTGTCGGAGTAATGGGTGCTACTACGTATATGGCAGAATTAGCAAGAAAGCTTGTTGCTGACAGAGGAGAGTTATCAATACCTGAAGAGAGAATGGGTGAGATATTGAGTTACAAATTAATTTATTTTCGAATCATCAATGCGTGAATATTCATAAATTTATCCATAACATCGAATTTTTCAGGCCATGTATTGGCTGCTGAAGTGTCATCGGCTTTCATAAATTTTTATGATGACGATGAAATGAGTAGTCTCATGCCAGGGAAAAAAGATTTCATTTCATTGGGTGACGACGATAGTACGAAAGTTCGGATTCAAAACGTTTAGTACTCTGTAATTTGGAAGAGTTACATGAGTTATTATAAAACCGGACCTTATAAAAGTCTCCAGTGAAGGAACTCGTGACGCACTGTTTGAATTGATGAGAGATATGTACGAAAAAGGAGAAGTACCAGAAGATTTCTAAGAGAATAAAATTGTCGCTATCTCGAAAAAACAAGGGGCAGACAGATGCGACAACTACAGAACGATCAGTTTAACTTTACATGCTTCGAAAATACTGACCAACATTATATACAGGAGGATGAAAAATAAAATAGAGAGTAGATTGGCAGAAGATCAGTTTGGTTTCAGAAAAATAGGGGAACGCGAGGAGCAATTTCAGCACTTAGGGCAGTAATAGAGAAAAGGATAGCGCTGAAGAAATCTGTGTACATAGCTTTTGTAGGTATACAAAAGGCTTTCGATAATGTGGACTGGGAGAAGATTTTTGCGATCCTGAAGAAGGTGGGAATAAGTTATAAAGATAGAAGAATAATATACGAATTATACAAGAATCTTATACAATTTGTATAAGAATCAAAGTGCAATAATAGACATAGAGGGTCAGGGAGGGGAAGCACAAATAAGAAGAGGGGTGAGACAAGGATGCTCATTATCGCCACTGATCTTCAATTCATGTATAGAAGGAGCAATGAACGAAGTGAAGGAGGGAATTCAATCGAAAAACCAGATTCTGAGGAGAAATATAAGTATGTTGAGATTCGCGGATGACATAGCTATATTTTCCACGAGTAGTACTCAGTTAGAAAATATTCTCAACACCATGAGAACAATATTATTGGAAAACTATTGTATGAATATAAATAAAGACAAAACGAAATTCATGATGTGTACAGCAGCGAAAACAGCTAGAATAACGAAAATCAAAATAGATACAGAGACAATTTACAGGTGAAAGGATTCAAATATCTAGGAAGCATAATCACAGAAAACGGCGAAAGCGAAAGAGATATGAGAGCAAGAATAGCACAAGGAAAACAGGCTTTTTACCAGAAGGAACAGTTATTATGCTCAGAAAATATAAGCTTGGAAGTGAGGAAGAAATTCTTGAAAAGTTACGTTTGGAGCACAGCATTATAGAACGACGAAATGGACATAATTATAATAGTGTAGGTCCATTGAAAAATCTTTGACGAGTCACCTCTTATGATTCCTGTACTCCTAATACTTCCTTTCTGATTCGGAGCTATTTTCTCTCATTATTAATAATAATTAGCAACAATTCAACATGGTTCTACTTTATAGGAAGATATTTCCTCAATACTCAATGAAATATTTAATCTTAGATGCCTGTATGGAATGGAGATATAGAATCACCTGTGAGGTAATTATCATGCCGACTAAAAATCACAAAGATAATCAATGAATGATGAGTAACATATAATTTCTTCTTCCATCGTATGATTCTATCGTCTCTATCACAATGTTGGAATGATGCATTTCTTCTTGTTGAATCGAATAATCAGATGTTCGATATTGATGATAATAGGAATATCGATATAGAATTCCACATCGTAGAACCCTGATTAATCCAGCAGGATGGAATTATCTCTGAATTGAATAAATTCAGTAGTCATGAACTAACTATCATTGAAAGTATTACTACCAATCTTATCTATTCGGAATTTCGATTTTGATGGATGATTTTGGGTTGAATGATGTGAGAATCCATATAATAGATTCATCACTAGTTACTATATAGAATTAATTTATGGTTTCCAAGTTGATGAGCCCTTTTATTTGTAATTTTATATCGTCGTGAGAGTTGTCATCGAATTTTGAATCATTCACTGGATTCTTATTTAATTCATGAATGTCTATGTATTTTTCCCCTTGATTTAGTTTTCACAAATAGTTCCGAATCGAATGATTCCGAGATGGATAGGATGGACCGAATGCATGTCTCATTATATGCGTGTATGCTATTCTTTTCCTTATGTACAGTTAGATTGGAACGGTTTTAAATCCAAGCGATTTTGATTACCGCCCGATTGAAGGACATGCATGTTGATATTACAAAGTAAATTTTTTATTGATCAATATCATTTCAAATTCGACTGGGGAAGGTATGATGAGAATGTTTCCGAATAATACATATAAATTTCCTTTGCGAACTGAATCCCGTACGATTTTTGGTCAGACAGGGAGTCTTTTTGAGAATACTTTTCAATTAATAATAATTTCGCAGTTTTATAATATGTGGTTCGTAGATCCCACGAACAAGAATTTCTTTATCCTAATCATCATCTCAAGACCAAACTTATTTTCGATAAGGGAAAGATTTATTATAAACGGAAACCTGAAGAATATCCTCAGGTTCCAACGTTGGAGGCTTGATAACCAATGTTATGTTCATGTTACTTATAAACATTACACGCCCTCTCATGACTTTGAATTTAGTCATCGATGCCGTGCGTGAGAACAATATGGAAGAAGGGATGTATAAGTGATCTAACCAATGTTCTTCAAGAACGACCCCACCTATGGTCTTCGCGACATAGGAAAACCGTACAAGATGACAAAGTCGAGAGCACTGCCCTTTTTGATTCGTCAATGCCTCCCACTACAGGGTGAATTCCAGTCAATGAGACAATGAGTGGTTCCCAATTAGTCAATGACCCCACTGACCGACTAAAATCGCGATAATTGAGGGTAAACCGAAGTTACTTCCTTGGTATAGAGAAAAACCTCGGGCAGATTCTCGCCGCGACTTACATAGAAAATATCAAATCTATCGACTCTGGGAAGGAAAAAATTCTCATATATTTAATTCTATTTTCAATTCAATTTCAATCTCATTTCAATTCAATTTCAATTTAGTCCCAATTTAGTTTCGATTCAGTTCCACTTCTAATTCAAATTCAGTGTAAATTCTAATTCTTAAGACTCCCATCTTGGTGCCTCAAGCAATGATTGAGTGTTGGTGGTAAACAAAACGACGATAACGTTCATTGAACTACAGACAGGAAGGACAGAGGGACGTGGTGACAACGAAACAAAAGGTAGAATTAGATCTTGTCAATTGTTATATTCCTATTGATGTAAATTCAAAGTTTCCTCTACAAGTTTCAAAGTGTAAAATTTCAATTGAGTATATCCTATGTTCATTCCAATAACTAATCTTTTATTCCTACACCTTCGAACATTTCCTCCTCCTTCTCTTCTCACAGCTTTACGACCGAGCCACTTTTCTCGAAAAGTGGTGAATGTTGTCGTTGAAGGTTGTATGTGATTTCCAAATACATCCTATGCGACAGTGCAACAGCTCGTGATTCCTTGAAATCCTATCCGTATCCATTTCACGATTTCCTATTCCCAACAAGAAAATACTGGTCCCGTGGGGACAAGTTTCAGCTCCGAATCCAGTTCCACTTGAGCCTCGCGCTACTCAGAGGCATTCGAGATGAATGAAAATCTATGAATTGAAACTTAGAAGAATATTCATTTACGTTCGACTCCCGGACGTTACAAACCCCATAACTTTTCTTTGATTGGGTGAAAGAATTCGGAAAAATCCTGAAAAATGTCTTTGGGGGGTGGAAGAAAATAGACAATTTTCAGCGAAATCAAAGGGGGTCGGGTGAAAAATCTTCCGATTTGGCATGGAATGCCCCATATACATGGTGGTCCATTTCAAGTGATATAGTCGAATATCTCGAAAACTAGTGGAGATGGAAAAAAATGTTACAGATAAAAAGTTTAGGGTTCCAAGGGGGAAGTATGATGCTGACTTTGAGAAATCCTTTTGAGGTCATTTTGGAGGGCATTGAGGGGTCGAGATGGTTTTTTTCAAATGAGACCCCCATTTTCTTATCATGTCATGGGGAATCTGGTTTAAAACCCTTCACGGAGCACTGGTCATGAACTCCTTTCCGCCCATCGAGGTGCAAGGTATGGATCGTGGAAGTTATTGATGGACTACTTTCAGCGCTACTCAGGAACAACGACGTGGACGTGATAGTTCTCTGTTCCCTCCGGAGTGCTTGATTATTGTGAGTCCCCTTGCCTCTGACACGTGGATTGCTCGATTATTGTGGGTTTCCTTGCCTCTCACATGAGAGGTGCTTGATGCTGTCGCGATAATTGCTCGAAGTTACCCCCCTCTGCCTGGATACATAATCCCAGTCTCCGCCGAAAATTTGTAACCGTTTTCAGAAACACTGATCGCGGTATGTTGGCACAAACAGTGCAGATGCGATCGATCCTGTCCTCCCTCGTTGTTGGTTGGGCCTTGAATACTTCGTGTTTCAGGAATCCCCACAAGAAAAAGTCGGGAGATGTCAAGTCGGGTGAGCGTGGAGGCCACGCAACTGGCCCACCTAGTCCAATCCACCTTCCCGGGAAATGATGATCAAGGTATTCTCTCACGATCAATGCGTAATGAGGTGGCGCTCCATCTAGTTGGACCCACATCCTCTGCCTCGTTTGTGAATCCAGATCCTCAAGCAAGCCTGGTAAATGATCTGCCAGAAATTCCAGAAACATGGGGCCGTCCAAAGTGCCGTTGAAAAAATGTGCACCAACTGAATAGCCACCGATGATCCCGCACCACACATTCACGCTCCAAAGATGTTGGTTGTCGATTGCTCGATACCAATGCGGATTAACATCCGACCAGTAATGAGAGTTGTGTCTATTCAAATGCCCAATGCTCTGAAAAGATGCTTCGTCGGAGAACATTACATAGTCGAAGAATTGAGGATCGTCAACCAGCCTTGCTCGTGCCCAGTTGCAGAATCTAAATCGAAGTCTCATGTCGTTTGGGGTGAGAGCTTGAGTTAATGTAATGTGGGATGGTCGATATTTGACATGCTTCAAGATCCTCAGAACAGTAGTCCGGGGTACACAGTTATTCGAGCCAACAATCTGCTCCTAACAAGAGGGTCCAAGTGGATAAGTCCCAATCTGGTGAGTGCACGAATATCATTCTCATCGTACCGGTGATGTCTTAGATCTCGCTGCAATACTCCTCGTCGAGCCCTGAATTCGAGTCGATGGATGGTCATGGGGTGTGCGATGCGGCGATCGGGATACCGATCCCGGTAAACTCTTGCGGCTTCGTTGTGATTATTGTGACATGAGCCAAGCACAAGCATCATATCAATAGTTTCAGAGGGTGAATACTGATTCATTTCTTCGATTGGATTGAATGGAATGAATTGATAAATGTAGATGATTGAATATGCAAAGGAGAAGAGCGATTGTAATGGTCTCAGTTTAGAACCAGTGTTGAAATGATCACGTATTTCCGTGATCATTTACATAACGAACCATGATAAACAGAAATTCGATGTTTCTGTTTGTTTATGTATTCTTGTTCATCGCTTTCCTCCGAAGATCGGAACTGATTTCAATGCAGATTAGAGTTAATTCCATTGGAAAAAAAAACGTCAACATAAACATACGGGAACCCTGAGTCTCTGCTTATTATGGTTGGCAGTAATCTCTAAATGATCCTCAAAATGACCTCTGAGGGATTTTTCAAGGTCAACATCATACTTCTCCCCTTTAAACCCTGAACTTTTTATCTGAAACATCTTTTTCCATCTTCACTAGTTTCCGAGATATTTGACTGTATCCCTTCGAATGGACCACCCTGTAATTTATACAGCGGAGAAAATTTTCTCCGAGATCATCTATTTTTCCAGACAAGAATAGACAAGAAGTAGGAGGACTTGTCCGATTGCAATCAAAAGAACATGGCCCCGGGGGATGGGTTCGGAGAAGGTCCTTTATAAATTCCATCCAATTTGGTCCACTCGGTCCAGAGTTATCCCTGGTGCAGACAGACAGACAGGCAGGCAGTCAGACCGACAGACAACCCCACGGATTATCAATCATTATTGCATGAAATGAAAAACTATCCAACTTCCAAATGAATTACTAAAATATTTTAGAAGATACGGTCAGAGCGTACGATAGCGGGTGCAATAGGCACTCCGTGCTGGTATACTACGTATACCGATGAGCGCCTGGAAATTCTCAGTTTTCAACCAATCAGGATGTAACCTATATGGCACCACTATCGGATAATACCTAGAACGTCGTACAAGTTTCATTGCATTCGGATAATAGGAAGCGGAGTATGCGCATCCGCAAAAATCGCAATTCTCCAATCATTCGTCCTCCTGCACCTGAATGCTCTAGGCTAATCGAGCTGAAACTTCCATGGGGCCACTATTCTCCCACTCTACGATTGTGGTTTAAATATCATTGGAATCGGATGAGTGGAACAGAAAATGTGCGCGTTCAGAAATTAATCCACATACATAAAACACACACACACACACATATAGACACATGGAACCAAGAATTCTCTCCGAGTTTGGAGGAACATTTCGGCCTGAGAGATTTCGAATTTGGGGACAAAATGATGTTCGCTCCCCTGAAACGATCACAAAGCTTCCTTCTCACGAGGAAGCAAAATCGACCGCATTTCCCAATTAGGATTGATCCCTTGACTCTCAAGTTACTATGACTACCCCATCACTTCTGATTCACAGATGCTTGTTACAAAAGTTGGAATTTTTTATGGTTATGAGGTATTAATGAATCCAACTCATATGATTATATACATCATTCCAGTCCAGATGATTTTGTTGTTTTCGAAGTCTATTTGCTCTTGAATACCTGGAAACATAGGAATGGTACACATTGATAATGTCACATCTTGTAATGACTTTCCTTGAATCGAATTGAGGAATAACGAATCATACTATACCTGTTAGTACATAGAAAATTTGATTCAAATCCACTATATAACCACGGAAGCACCAATAATCAGGGTTATATTGAATTAAAACGAATCAAGTTATACTTTGTGACGTGATATATTGTCACAAAAAGAATCGCGAGGTGGTACCGCGCGTCACCCTTGTTAGAGTTAGTCGTGCCATTTGGGAACACCTTAGTTCGCTCAAGAGAACACAGCTGTCGCTCGCTCACATGAGAATCGGGAACACATTTCCCCTCCTCAACCAATCCTGACCTCCTCTCACCCCTGTCCTTCTATGATTTCTCGAGGTGTCCTGTTCCAAGGAGGCACTGTCACCTACGCCACAAGCACGAGGAAGGATTAGTCCAGCACCAGGAAGCAACTCCAACACCATTCCAGTCTCTCTCCGATCAACTACCTCCGAGGGCCAGAAACGACCCACGGGTATCGCCCTCTCCTGGTCAGCCAGAGTCCAAAGAGAAGAGAGAGAGACAACCCACACTGCAACGCGCCACCTCATACCTACCCTGGAAGTCTGGATGAGGATAAGAGAGAATCGGGATAGTCGCCCCGAAAGAAACCCCACGATGCACCCCCTCACTCACCCAACGATTATTTAGACGCCACCGTCACCAGAATTCGTAAGACAATTCCAAAGGACGAGTTCTAACGGAAAGGCACCGACGGGGTTTCGTATGTTACTTGCGAACTCACTCGTCGGTGAAGAAGAAGGAAAGGCCATCTTGGCTTCACTTCATGTAATCGAGTCATGGCAACGTTTTAAGAAAGATTCTCTGACGAAAATTGAATACTGGGTGAGTGCATGGTGCCATCGGGGCTCGAATTCAAAAGATGAAACATTGATTTTCGCGTCTGCCAAGGTGTTTCTGGAGTGAGAGTACCAGTGTGGTGGGATTTCTCAGTGCCATTTATAGTGAGAAAATTTTCTTCGTGGCATCCTCCACGTGCACCCTCTCTCGAATTTCCCTTCACCTTTTGTGCTTTGCACGCTCGAATCATCCATTTCGTCCGATTCAGCCTCCTCGTATATGATTTCATGGTCGCGGTTTCCCGAGTCCTACTCCTCCTTTGGTCAATAAAACGATACGTTAATGGTCCGTATAGAGTATTCTCGTGGTCGCCCTCCGTGCTTTTGAATTCCTCAGTTCCCCAGATCAAAATGGATGGACTTTACCGGAGTTGTTTATATTTTTCTTTTCGCGACAAAGTCGTGTGTACTATACGAGAACATTGAATCTCGAAATATATAATACGTGATCTGACACGTGGTTAACTTCACTTCGAGATTATCATTCTAGTGAATCAAAATCAACCCAACCCTCCCTGAGCTTTTCCTTATCCCTTGACCTTCAAAATTACTGTGGACGTATTACTTTTTGTTATCAATATCTTTCAGGTCCCGCTGGTTTTCAAGAAATATCCACGACGGGGACGCGGGAGGCGCTCAACACCTTTGCACCTTCATGGGCTTCGTGATATACCCATCACAACTTTTTATAAGAATGATGACATAATATCTACATCCTAACAGCACACCCACCGCTTCCACGTTGCATCTCTCGGCGGCGCCGTGAATGAAAAGGAGCATATTGGATACAAGGTGAAAGAATGCGGAACGACGTGGAAACGACGGAGAAATATCCGACGATCGATGGTAGTGCTGTACGGGCATGTATTCAAGCATGAATGATAGGTGAATCAACGGCATATCACATAGCATATCTCGGATACGTTCTTATGTGTTATGTATTCCGAAATCATTGAGTGATCTACATATATCGAATATATTATATTTGAATGCAAATGCAGCACGATGAATGCAATATGATGTATTTGATTAATGTTTAAAATCTGAGGTGCCGTGTGGGAAACTCATGGATCATGTGGAGTACTATCAAAAGAGAAGATGGAAAGATTAAGTGTAATACATCTTGTGAAATATGTGGTACTTACTTGCATATCTTCAATGTCTCCGCATTGCCGATTGTGTTCGGGGATTATTATGAAATACATTTTACTCGTTCCTATAATTGTTTTCTTCAGGATATATTACCCATGAGAGTATAGTTTTTGTGACTGAATTTTTTGATTCATATGTGATTGAAATTTGAAGAACTTTTGAATCACGTGAGCAGAATCTTCTGCTCTCCATCACATGCGGTTGAAATTCCATGCGGATATTCTCACAGTACATCTTGGGATATGAATTCAAGAGAAAAATCCATTTTCAGACCTTAATAAGAATTTCTCGAGAACTTCTATTTTCCAGCATTCGTGAAGAAGAGGAATTTCCAAGGAATTTCCAGAATTTACCTGTACTAATAATCACTAACTTCCACCTACAACTTTGTGATTAAGGTGGAACATTGGGTGGATGAATGAGGTTGTTTGCAGGAAAATGAGGAAGAGTCTTTGTTCATTCAACGCAGATGCGACAGAGACATATCCACTGTACTGTATTCCCAATCTAAATCATATTGGTGAACTGCCACATCCAGACTTGATTGTGCGTATCCACTAATATGCCATTCCGCCGAAATCTGTCATTATATTATGTGACTCTAATTATTTTTCCGAATACCTTGCATTTTGAATATAATATTATCTTCCCCTTTGTATATTACATTCATTGATATTCAGAAAGAGCAACAATTTCCGCATTTTGTCAACAAAAATCTCACGATCGTCGCTCCCTCTTCGAATGTCATCAATTTCTATTAGATGAAAAAATTATAATCAGGTCTAAATTAACGGAATTGGTCGAAATTGGTATGGGACCTTTGAATCTGTCATTCAAACATTGATGGAATTGTGTGTGTCTTCCATACGTAAGGTTTCCAACTCGGTGGAAATACGTGTTCCGTCAACTAGTTCATTCTTTTCGATATGACGATGTCGAATGGTTGGTTATGCTGCAGAATTATCCAATCGATACAGATACCATTCTAGAAGTTGGCAACCAAGTTCATACGCACATATTCTTCTCTGGGTCTTGTCGGATTTTTCTCGCTCATTTCTCTTCTGCTCAGCTTCCAAGTTTGTCGACACTGATGTGAACAACTGCTGGGAACGGAATGCGAGTACATACATCACCTGTAGTTGCGGTAGTTATATTTCACATTGAATTGGCTATAAGAATTGCTGTGATAGTGAAAATATAGCTACAGTGACTGGAAACTGTGATTTAAGTTCATCTTCAGCGACGTTTATCTCTCTCTGGGTTGTTTGACGTTTTTATTATATTAGAATTGCTATTGTTTAATCATGCGAATTATTCAAAGAATTCCAATTCACTTGAATACATTGGATAATTGTATAATATCAATCATATCTTATGACCAGTCGCACAGTGTGGGCTGATGTAGACCAAAACGGCAAAATTCTTGTGACGCGCGAGTTCTTAACCGATTCGGATGAACTGAACGGGGTTTTATCTCATGAAGGATCAAACTCAACTTTCGAGATACTCGCAAATTGGAATTTTTGTATTCTATGTATATTTTTGGGTGCATGGAGATATAGATTGTTTTTAGTGTTCTTTACAGCGTAAGAGTATGAAAATTGGACCGAATCTCGCAGGATTTTATTTCTCCCGTGCACTTAGGATCACTCTCGGGGCCAGTGGGATCGGGAATGATCATGACAGTGGGAATTCGCTACACCTGTCAATGTGTCAATGCATAAGGTTTTGAGATTTTCGTTGAAAATGTTTGTGACGCGCCAGTTTTTGACCAATTTGAATGGAATGAACAGATTTCCATCCTTTTTTGGACAGAGGCAGTTCAGGAGATTCAGGAGAGGATTCCTATCAGTCCCATCGTTCGAACGTCCTTAATTTGGAAGAACCTGTTAACGGGCACATTTTTTCTAGTAAATATCCTTGGATGGATCTTATGATTTCTTCATGTTTTCAGGGGTCGCTGATTACGAATCCAGAATCAGAATTCATGTAAATTCTAAATGGTGGAAGCGGTATGGTGGTTTCTGAGCGAAAAATTAAAATTTCTCCAGTGGGAATGAATAATGCATGCAATTCACGCATCAGTTTTGTGGGGAATCATATGACGACACATATTAGATCCATATATGACGCATGTATGATACATATATGACCCATATATGGTGCATATGTGACTCGTATATGCCTCATGGCATATGATCTATGTATGACCGATATATATGATAAGTACTAAAAAGTTTCTATATATGGATTATATGTCGAGCATCTATGTTCCATATACATATGGGTCATATAACAACGCATATACGACTTTCATATATGCTCCATATATGAGCAACGTATGAGTGAAATATGGTGTATACTGAAATTCTTCATGTATGACTTATATCTGGAGGAAATATAGTCCATATAGATATGGAGTGAGATATAACGCATATATGACGTGCATAATTACCCACATATATGCTATATATATGGTGATATATGGTGGATATTACAAAATTTCCATATATCGATTACATATGGAGCATATGAATGAACTATATACACATATGGCGCATATATGACGTATAAATGACACCCATCCATGCTCCCCATATATGAGCCAAGCATATCAAACTGTATGTGAGCTTATTTATGAGGATACATTATGTACACAGAAAAATTTCCATATGTGGATTTCTATATGACAGTAATCAGTATATGTCCCATCGGAATCATATACATTGGGTACTTGCTAATGACTCATTTCCACTAGGGGTTGGGGGAAAATTGACAGATTCTCCATTCTTGTTTGCTCTTTGTGGAATCACTGATAGCCATAAATTGCAAGGATTAGAAATACAGGAAATCCCACGTGTCACGACCCAATATGGCGAATGGTTGGAAAATGAAAATCTTGAAAATGAACCTGATGCACCACCATGTTCCAATCTGAAATTCCAATAAAATACTCCCTCTTCGCATTACCCAGAACTAACAACGAGAATTTGTGAGGAGATATTAGTTCCACTTCTTTAGTGTTTTCTGTATTTTTGTTGGTGTTTTTGTATTGTTTGTATTCTCCTTTGTATTCTGTTGGTGTTTTTTGTATCTTTGTATTTTCTGTATTCTTCTGTATTTTTTTTATTTTTTGTTTTTTTTGTTTTTTCATTGGGAATACCTTTGGTTTTTTGGCATATGTCTTCCCATGTTTTCTCTTATTATATCTTTTGCTTCTTCTTATGCATAATATGTTCTCTATCATTTTTGCCTCTATCTGTGTATACAGTTTCATGGAGTTCCAAGAGTCATGTGGTTCTTGGCTCTTATGAAAGATTTCTTGAGACAATTGTCTGAAGCTGCAATACACGATGGTACGTTACTGGCGTTGTGCAATAGAATCGTGTGTTCTTTGTTCATGGTTTTTTGTACTTTTCGCAGTTTGCACACCTTCGAAATCCTTTGAGTATAAGCAGAGGGAAAATGAGACGATTGTGATGTTCCTATGAGTGTCTGTAGGTTTGATCAACTTTCTGCATTTCGCGAATATTTTATTCGCAGGAGCTGATGAAGTTGGTCTTCCCCTTTGAACGCTTTAGGCACTTGTACCAAATCATCAATAACCATCAATCGATATTCTTCGAGTGATAAATTGCTATTTGGAAAATGTGAACGGTGAACGATGAAAGAGTTCACGAAAGATAGCATCCATGAAATGCCAAAAATCCTATGCCACCACTTTGCTTCTTCCTGCAAAGCTCGTAGAAGGATTTCATCATATCACCTTATCCACGCATCCCATGTGCTTATTGTAGTCTTCCACCATTCCTGGACAAGTGACTGTGGGAAACAGATCCATCCTTCTGTCGATGATTAACACTCAATAAAAACTGGAAGGATCATGAAAATTGGACAAGAATTCGAACGGGTTTTTTGTCCATCCACTTCACCCATCGTACGCCTTCATTACTTGTAGCCGGCATTCGCTATCACCGGCTCTTAGATTTTCATCTTCATTTGAATTTTAGGTAGACTTGATCTATCTCTCCATTGCTGCACATGCGAAAATTTTATCACTGAGTAAGTGAACTCATCAAGTTCACGCTCGAAAATGATTATCAAAGTACAGCTGATACTCCTTTATCCACCAAAGTTCGTGATAAATCTTTACGACCCTTTCTACTAGACATTTTTCAGGTCTCTGGTCCAACTTTTCCCGTGTACATTTGGAACTGGCACACATATCCGTTCTGATCAGTTCTGAACACAAAATTCCAGGACCCCTTTTTATCGGTTTCATTGGCATGTATTGTTTCATACTACTTCTTCCCAAAAATTTCTCTACCATGCTCATCTATTGCTTGGAATTGGGTTGACTGTAATAATGAGCATAAGATTCCAGAAGGTTACATCAAGATACGGTTGATTTTCGTCAATTTTATCGTAATTTGTTGGCCTTTTTAGGTTCCTTTGGCTGTCATCATTCAGATGAATTTTGGACAACAAAAAGCAAATCTTTCCACTGGCATGACAGAACTGATGTATTGATCACAAAGTTGTGAGGTCCTTGACCAATAATCACGGTACGATGGGAATCTTTCATACCCATAAGCATATTTATCCCTAAAAACCGTTGTATCTCCTCACTTGTGACATTTTCACTTGCAGGAAAATTATTCTGACGTATGTACAGATTAGTTTGATCCATACTTTCCAGCGATGTTTTGTTGAGAAAAACAAACATGGAAAGAAATCGCCAGGTGTTCTAAGACTTTGTGGAGACTTTCAGGACTGGCAACATGTTCAGTAAACGGTAAATCAGCATTTCCCATACTTCTCCTGCTCCAAATTCCATCCTTTGGGTCCTCTTTGTTACGCGAGTTCGAGCTGACATGGGACGGCGAGAGCTTGTTAAGTCTTGTTTACGTCCTATATCGACATTTTCGTTATCGCTTTCTTTCATCATCATTTGACTCGTTGTCTGATGGTAAAGGTATAACGTTATCAAATTCCTCATCTGATTCTTCCGTTTTTTGTTTCGAAAATATAGTCGGTATATCAAATAATATACTACAAGGTTTCATTTTGAGATAATTACTTACTGAAATTTTGTAAATAATTTCGACTAAAAAATGGAAGCACCTAATGATATACGGAATACTTGATTTTTACTCCACAACAGAAATCAATTTTCCTCTTCGAGATTATCCAATGCTGCATATGCGTCGTGTAACTTTTTACTACTAAATTTGTAGGTCAACCTTCTGATTTCTAAATTGTTTTTCGCAATATAGGTTTCACAATATAGTTATGTCAAATTGATTTGAATTCACTATCTCAGCAAAATTTGGAGGAATAATTGAAATCTCACCTAGTATTCATGTGTAATGAAATGCACGATAGAGCTGAAACGTATTAATAACTTTGTGAAGCCAAATTATAACCAACTGTTACTTTTATGAAACTGATTGACTAGAACCGTTACACAGAGGGAAATTTTTCTTGATGAATTTATTATGGGATTTTGCCAACTACGAAGCACTGACTGTCCAAAGAATTGAATATGAAATATTGTGAAGTTTATCAGGTTTCTTTTGTTACATCATAATAAATTCCATCACGTCAGGATCAAGGTCAAATGGAGAACAAACATCTCAAATCAAGGGATATAATTTTGACACCGGATTCTGAACGAGTGGGAATTGTACATCCAGATACCCTTTTACATTCGAATCAATTATATCTGCAGGTCATACAGAGGTCATATCGAGGTCAAATCCTTCCTTTGAATCTTTTCTTCAATATTAGGCTAGGCAGACTTTGGGATGAGTCAACTTTGACGTTTTTGAGGTCGCAGATCACGATTCCGGGTCTATATAACCCGTTACGTCCGATCCAGGTCGAATGGAGGTGAAACGTTTCAAATTGGAATTTTATGTGGAATAATTGAAAATTTCGAATGAAAAATTGAAAATTTGGAAAATACAAATTTCAGAATTAGAAAAAAATTACATCTTTGGATTTGAGATGTTTGACTTCCATTTGACCTTGATCCTGACGTGATGGGGTCATATAGACTCCAGGCATCGTGATCTGGCGACCCCAAAAACTCAGACACCTACTGATTTCCTCGGTTCTAGAGTAGATCAAATGTCGACCTGTGTTACATTTAGCTGATATATAATCCTTTTTTACTAGAGATGTCACACATATGAAAACACGTTGAATCATATATAACTCACATATAATCCATATATGACCATGTATGACCCATGTAAGATCCATATACAATCCATGCATGGAGGATATTTCGTGGAGCTTCCTTGAAGTGTTTGACCCGGGGTGTCTGGGGCGTGAACTACGCATTCCTATTGGTTTATTCAACGCCCCTGACGCCTCGGGTCACATTATTTCGAAATCTCCCTGTATGTGGCAGAATTTTTCTATATACAAGATTCTTCCATATATATATGGGAGAATCTTGTATCCATGATATACATATGACCCATAAATGGATCAAATATCGATTATATGTCCGCATATGACTATATATTGATTATGCATGGATTCCATATGATTCATACATGTTCTTATCGAATTCATTTTTCCTACGGTTTGAATATTATGAAACTGTTTTTTAATTCCTTCGCTCTACCATTTTGAAGCCGTCATTTTGTAATTGACATCTCTTCACCATGTTCAGAATTAGTTACAAAAATTTACTATCAAGTACCGAATTATATATCCAACTATTGTGAGAAAGTGAGAGAACCAATTTTCTATGTTGAGAATTCTACTTTTTCTGTATGTTTGTATTACATTAAAGAATTTAACAACATATTCTTTGCAATCTCGAGCCCATTACGCTTAGTTCATGATCCCTAGTGTTAAAAGTATGGTTGTGAAGTCCATTCACATTGAAGAAATTTCAAGAACGAATTTACTGCAGGAAGAAGGCATTTTCTGAATTGTTTATTCAATAACAATTGAAGCTGCCTAATCGATGGCAATCTCGCATCAAAGTATATAGATCTCACAATATCAAGTGTAGGGAGATTTATTCCACGTAATATGATGTCATGGAGCTGATTTATCACGAAGAAACCAAAAAAAATGAGGACCATCAGAGGGTTAAACTTGAAATTTCCGGAATCTCACACTGATGAGATTGTTTTTGAGTTTTGAATTTGTGAATTTATACAACAAATTCGTAATCAGCGACCCCGAAACCCCCTGAGTACCGAATTTGAAGTTAATCGGATGATTTCTCAAATTTTCATCGGCTATATTGGTTCCGCCATCTTCGATTTCGAAATTTAGACATCAGATCCGTGATCAACAACCCTGAAAACCCCTGGGTACCGAATTTGAAGGAATCCAAGATTTTCTCAACTTCCATCCACCATATTGGCTCCGCCATCTTGAATTTCGGAAATTGAGGCATCAGATTCGTAATCAGCACCCCAAAACCCGGTTGTAAATAAGTTTGGAGCGAATTTGAAAACTGTATGTGATTTTATCCAGCTTTTTGGCATTTGACCTCACTGTGCGGACATTTTGCACAATATTTTGTTAAATAAACAATAATAACAATGAATATCGCAATAATTCTACCAAGCATAGCCTTGACTATCATCCTAGAATCTAAAAGCATGATTCACAAGTTGATATATATCCTAGGGACTCTAGGGACGAATTGATTCTAAAAAAAGAGAAATTTTTACGATCGTTCATTCAATAACAATTGTAAAATGCCTAATTGTTGCAAGAATGATGGAGTGATGTATAGATAAATCCCTAATGAGTATAAGGCAAGTTATTTCATATTGATATCTTGTGATAAGCCGGAGTTATAACGAAAAACTGAAGAAATTGAGGTGGGAAGTATACTCCCACCGCCCGTCAGAGGGTTGAGGGCCTGGAAATGTCGGAAACTCTCATTTTCGTATATTTAAGAATTCTTATAGAATTCCCCTTGACGGGGGCGACTATTCTACAGATGAATTACAGTTCAGGGGACACAGGAGCAGACTCCCTATCAATATGGTCATTCGTGTCCCTTTGGTTCGGGAGTTAAGGGCCTGGAAATGTCGGAAACTCCTATTTTTGTATATTTAAAAATTTTTACAAAATTCCCCTTGAATGGGGCAACTATTCTACAGATGAGATACAGTTCAGAGGACACAGGAGGAGACTCCCTATCAATATCTTCATTTGTGTCTCCTTGGTTTGGGAGTTAAGGGCCTGGAAATGTCGAAAACTCCTATTTTCGTATATTTAAAAATCCTTACAGAATTCCCCTTGACTGAGGCAACCATTCCACACATGAATTGCAGTTGAGGACACCAAGAGAGGAATCCCCAATCATTCTCATCGTCTGACGTCCTTAATTTGGGAGTTAGGCCTGGAAAAGTCGAAAACTCCTATTTTGTATATTTGAAAATCCTTACAGATGTCCCCTTGACTGGGGCAACTACTCTACAGATGAATTATAGTTGAACACAGGTGAGACACAGGAGGAGACTCCCTATCGGTATCTTCATTCGTGTTCCCTTAGTTTGGGAGGTAAGGGCCTGGAAATGTCAAAAACTCTCATTTTCCTACATTTAAGAATTCTTACAGGATTGCCTTTGATTAGGACAACTATTCTACGCAAGAATTACAGTTCAGAGGACTCAGGAGGAGATCCCCTATCAGTTCCATCGTTCTTGCCCTCTCATTGTGGGAGTTATAGGCTTGGAAATATTAAGAATCCCTATTCCCTCATATTTTACGTTTATCGTCACGAAATCAATAGTTTCCGATATTTCCAGCCCCATAATATCCAAAATAAGAAGGTAAAATCATGAAACTGATTGAGAATGTCTCTCTGAGCCCCCAGAACTGTAATTCATCCGTAGAACAATCGCTCCAGTCCCGGACAACCCTTCCAAGAGAGTTCGAAATCCTCGGCTACATCCAGTCCCAGCCCCCAAGCAGTTTTCCGCCCATGATTTTACCTCATCTGAGTTATCCGGAAAATCCTCTCAGGGGATCCTTATACGGTGCAGAAAGATACACAGAAAAACTGTTTGGTGGGAACAACAAAATATTCTGGTTGATATGTGAACAACCAAAAATTCCTCTGCTTCAACTGAAATTTTGTGTACTGTCAACAGATTTATTCCATTATTGAAAGTTCCAATGAAAATATTTTGTATTCGAAGTGAAATTTCTCGCTGCAACTACAACAAATTTGTTGCCCTAACTACAGTTGTTGGTTGTCTACATTCAACAAAACTTTTCCTCCCGGTTATATACACATAACAGATGGATATCCATAGAGAATAGCTTCGTACAGATATGGAAATAAATAAAATATAATAATGTTATCCTCTGTATATTCATTCAGCATCTACTTCTATTTCGAAGGTCGCCGTTCAATTGCAATATCGTCTTCTTGGAGGATTACCAACCTTCCCATCTCCTCACACGTTTTCCGACATTTCTTTGGTGTTTCCTTCCAGTGAACGTCATGACAGAATCTGATGTTATAAGCAATCTCTGAAATGTGCCTTCATTTGTAAATATTCTGGAAAAAACAGATGCATGGATGAGAAACCTTGAGAATAAGCGTGATAGATGTGATTACCACAGCGATTGCTCACCTACTCATTTTCCTAGAGTGATTTCCCCTGATATCCCTTCAGGTCTTTGTTTCTCGACTCTGGGCCTCTCCAGAAAATATCCTGATGGGAAGGCGAAGATTTTCAATAATGATTGTCCCGTGCAATAGGATCACGGGTATAGTTTCACAAATGCTCGAGCAGTTTCAATTGCATACCTCCCATATTCTTGTACATTGATTGCGAGCCTACTCACAAGAACTGATAAAATTATATTGATTCTGGCTAGTAACTTCTCATCAAACTCCTGGGGATTCTTGCGGTGGAAATTCAACAACAATTTTGACATATAGGTTTGTATTTTTCTAACCAACCTGATTGGATGATAAACGCTGGAAACCTCTTAGCTTCACATCGATTTTGGAGCGTCTTACCGGTTGTTTCGGCTACTACTTCAATGTTGTCGAGAAATTTTCGCGCAGTATTCCCACCATCCGTACTGCCGAAACCTTGTTCCAGTTTGTCAACCAAAATACCCAATTTATTATAAGTGTCTGGGTAGTACTCGGATCAGGAATCAGAGATGTAGAGAGTGTAGTCCGATGTGCCGAGTGAATGGTCGAGCCTTCCCATTGAAATTTTCCAGTTGTTTCAACCCGAAACGTCAACCAGTGATGGGTCCGAACGATGATAAGAATTTTTCAACACTCCAAATTGATGTTTAAATTGACCTTGATCATGCGGTTGAAACAACCCGAAACATCGGCTGGAAAATTTGAATAAAAAGGCTCGACCAATCACTCGCAAATTGACTATGCACTTCATATTCTGATTCCTGATTCGAGTACTACCCAGACAGTTATTGTTCTTCAAACTCTCCACGCGTGATGGGTCCGTACGACGATACTAATTTTCCAACACTCCGAATTATTTGTACCTTGATAATGGGTTGAAGCAACCTGAAACATCGGCTGGAAAATTTGAATGAGAAGGCTCGACTGATTACTCGGTAAATTGGACTATGCACTCCATATTCTGATTCCTGATCCGAGTACTACCCAGACAGTTATAGTGTTTCCTACCCTCTCCACGCATGATGGGTCCGTACGACGATACTAATTTTCCAACACTCCGAATAATTTGTACCTTGATAATGGGCTGGAGCAACCCGGAACGTCGGCTGGGGAATTTGAATAAAAAGGCTCGACTAATTACTCGGCAAATCGGACTATGCACTTCATATTCTGATTCCTGATCCGAGTACTACCCAGACAGTTATTGTTCTTCACTCTCCACACGTGATGGGTCCATACGACGTTACTAATTTTCCAACACTCCGAATTATTTTTACCGTGATAATGGATTGGAGCAGCCCGAAACGTCGGCTGGAAAACTTGAATGGAAAGGCTCGACTAATTACTCGGCAAATTGGACTACGCACTTCATATTCTGATTCCTGATCCGAGTACTACCCAGACAGTTATAGTGTTTTTTAATCTCTCCACGCATGATGAGTCCGTACGACGATACTAATTTTCCAACACTCCGAATTATTTGTACCTTGATAATGGGCTGAAGCAACCCGGAACGTCGGCTGGAAAATTTGGATAAAAAGGCTCGACTAATTACTCGGTAAATTGGACTACGCACTTCATATCCTGATTCCTGATCCAAGTACTACCCAGACAGTCATAGTTTCTCACCCTCTCCACGCGTGATGGGTCCGTACGACGATACTAATTTTCCAACACTCCGAATTATTTGTACCGTGATAATGAGTTGACGCAACCCGAATCGTCGGCTGGAAAATTTGATAGAAAGGCTCGACCAATTACTCGGCAAATTGACTACGCACTTCATATTCATGCCCAATCTTCTACGCAGCTTCAAATGGGGACGTTTTTCCGTCTCCTCCAAGGACCCCTTTCTTCTCCCTGATCTGAAAGTGCGATACATTCACACGTGAATTCATGAATGGTAGAAATCCTTTCTCGGTCGTGATACAAACCTTCCGTTTCCTGTATTGAAGTCGATACGATATGTGCAGGACACATTCTAAAAAACGTTCCCTAGCGTGAAGCACAGGCAATGAGAACTTCAAAGCATTCTCATCCACTCTCATGTTTGATAGATTGTCAATATTATTTAATTGGGAGATTCTAGCTCTGCACAAATAGCATGTCAAACTACCCGATTCGGTTCACGCTGCGCAAGCCTAGAATTTCAAGGAATTCCGGAATTTATGTGCCCAACATTATGAATCCACCCTAGAACTGTTTTATTGTACAGAAGTTCCGAAAACTGTTTCGAAACCCAAAACTTGCAGACTCACTTTTCCGTCGATCATAGTTGAAGCTAGTTCAAATCCAAATGCACCTCCAGGGAAATTGTACACGGATAAATAATCAATTTGGCTGGTCAAATAAATTTTCTCCTCCCTTGTTACCGATTCTGTTTCTTTGATGAATTGGATTTTGATGGGCCGGCAAAAACGCGTTGACGAGGGATAAGGATTTTTGCAAATAATAGTGCCTGAAATTTCATCCTGGAGCTGTAGTGGAACCAGTGATGAGCAGGAAATGTGCTCAGTATCTTCTCTCATTCCATCGATATTCGATATCTTCTGCTCATAAACATTTCCAGTAGTGCCATCGAAAACATACTTCACGTGGAGAACTAGTTGTCGTTGTTCCCCGGGAGGCAAGTCCACAACCATCAGTAAACGTTCAATTGTATGGAATAATAGATCCTTAAGAGGCACTTCACATTTTGTATCCGAATAACTCATGTTTTCAGGATAAGTTTCAGTTTCGCCTTAGCAATCTGAGGAAAGACAATCATGTTGGGGAGATTTGTGATTTCTTTGGAGTGATAATTTTTTTCTTGAACTATACAAATCTTCATGGCATGAAGAGTTTTCCTAGAAGATGATATAATGGTGTCTAGAATAGGCTGGGGCTATGATTCGAGTCAATGTGATTTCATATAGAACTTTGATCAAGTTTTCATACGAATTTATAGAAATTTGATAAACATTCCATATAATATCACATTGAACGAGATTATAGCTCCAGCCATACTAAGAGAGTGCATAATGAATTTTGAGAGTAAAAATCTTTCGAATTCATTGCGATTTAGGATTAGAACTTGTTGAATCTCTCCGAAAAATTTCTGAGAATACAAAACAATATGCTCAAAGGGTTGTATTATTACCATCCTTTACAAAGGATAGATGTCATGCTGACATTACAAAGCAGAATCTCTCACTCCATTATAGGCTCTGGCAGGCAAATTGGCGTCTACTAACAAACCCAGTCCTCCTTCCAGAATCATTTTCCTCCATGCAGATAATTCGGCCACTTTGGAATGATGAAAATTTGGAACAGCAGCAAGAAGAGAATCTTTGAACCCCCTAGTCTCCAGCGCAGATTCAGGGTTATTTCCAGTTCCTTCAAAATTCGTTTGTGGTTCTGCAGTTGTGGACTGCATTGTATGATTTTTCTCTTCCGACTGCTTACTGAACTGTCCTCAAAGAGTTTCCTGGCGACCAGCTTGTTTACGAGCCATTTAGAAGAATGGGTTGTTGGAGAGTTCTTGTTACATAGTGGAATAGATAGTTGAAAGACTGGGGAGGGGGAATCAACTACTGATTCCTATGTTATAAATTAGACGTATTTTACTTGAAAAAGTTCGGTTCGGCAAGGTCTGCAAACCTGTAGTGTTTTTCGACAAACAAATCAACACTAGTGATCTCGATCCTTGAGAAGGATTGATCCTCTTTATATCAGAAGTATGTACTTCTAATTGAAATCTATAGAACTCATATACTCCCTATATAACGAAGGATCGATCCTAGGGATGGTAATTTGGAATCGATTCTTGATACAATTGATTCCTTTTCTATAGGAAAGTATTCAGTTTCCATAGATTTATATGGAATGCAAGCAAGGATTCGATATAATTACTATACAAAAAAAACGATTCCGAATTACTATCCCTTATCGATCCTCTTCAAAGATCGACATCACTTATCAACACTGTGAAAGAATGTCTTTCAAAAATTCAGAAAACGTGACTGTAATTTCCCACAGTCACCTTTTTCTGAATTTTAGGATAAAATTACATTGGATCCTGAGACACTCCAACTGAGGTTAAGAATGAATCCTGGAAATTCAGTCAAGTTTCTCAAAATTCAAATTAATTACGGGCAATATTTTTGGACAAATCAAACATAATGTATTTAGATAATAATACTTCAGATGAAGCGAATGATTACCAGGATCGGTGAGAATGATCCCCAGATTTTCGGATTCGATTGAGAATTCAAAAAACTTCTGTAGCCATTCTTTGTTCTTGACTTCGAGACTCTCGAACGATTTCTCCTCCGATTTGATTGCCGCGAACTTCCGTTTGAATGTTACGAAAAAACTCACCGTCAATTTCTCTCGCAGATTTTTGTACACATCGATACTACCATCTAATGAAAACTAGCTTTTTGAAGAAGAAATTACAGCGTCTTTCAAACACTCATCGCCCTGACCACGATTTTTTTTTATCACAGCAAAAAGGTCTTCGTAGCTGACGGAGATCATCTTGACTGATTGAAATATCGCGAGTCTATGAACCGTCAATCCTAGAGTGGTAGACGCCAATTTGCCTGCCACAGCCTATGATGGAATAAGAGATTCTGCTTTCTATTCCTATCAAGAATCGATTCCGAATTACCATCCCTAGGATCGATCCTCCGTTGTATAGAAGGTATATAAGTCTTATAGATTCCGATAAGGAGTACATACTTTATATGAGCAAGGATCAACTTTTCGAGCATCGAGATCACCAGTGTTGATTTGTTTGTTGAAAAACACTACAGGTTTGCGAACCTTCCCGAACCGAACTTTTTTTATATAAAATACGTATAATTGATAACTTAGAAATCAGTAGTAGACCCCCCCCCCGCCCCCAGTCTACAAACTATCTATTCGACTATGTAACAAGAACTCTCCAACAACCCATTCTTCTAAATGGCTAGTAAAAAAGCTGGTCACCCGAGGACACTCTTTGAGGACTGTTCAGTAAGCAGTAGACTGGAGCGAAAAACAAAAGTTTTCAAATGGAATCGTAATAGTGCGGAAAAGTTGCTACTCGTTAACACAAACACAGGGGAAAAAAATTTTTGAAATCGGACAATATCTTCCGTTCGCGCATCGCGTTCGAAATTTTTCCGAATTTGACCAAATTTGAACAGATATACGAAAAACTGTAGGAGGTGTGAATCCTGTCCGGTCAAGCTCATTTTCTATACATAACAGTGTTTTGACGTGTAGAATAGGGGAAGACTGCCGCATACCTCTCTTCTACTCCCACCGCCAAACCCTCGAAGGGGTGAAGATGAACAAGTTTCGTTAAAAGCAGTTCGTAGTGCAGAAGATGCAAATACTGAACTATTGACTTGATTTTTCGTACATAAGGCAACTTTAAGGCTGAAAGTAAAAAAAGTATTCCCCTCCCTTCGTTATTTCCCTGAGGGGCCGAAGATGTGCAGCCTTGGCCCGTCCTTCCTTGAACGATCTCAGAACTTACCACGGGAAGGTGGCTGCTCTGCAAGTTCCACCCACACCCTGCCCAACCAACCAACCAAACGTGGGCGTGGAGAATTATGCACATTCAGGGACTGCGAATTCCGATTTGGTCTCAAATTTTGACATGGTAGCACGAGAGGCGAGTGTAGTTCTTATGAAACCATCACGTCTCTCATGACCATAAACTGCTGAAGAGGCCTGTGTTACTAGCTCAACACTGCGCTCTACGGCTTGAGTATGACAGGTTATGTCTGCTAGATTCAGAGAGAGAGTTGGTTTTTTTCCTTGAGAAATCGAGTCTGCAATATCAGCTGATGAAAGGGTCGCCAGAAGAGGTGGACATGTGATTTTGGCTGCAGACCAATTTATGATATCAAAATAATCATGAGCATCAAAATTTATGGCCGGAACTAAGAAATTTCTGATAGATTCACCCTTTGTGGTAGTTTCTTTGGATTTCAATACTCGCCGAAGGCCCAGCTCCCGAACATCCTGCCTATTATCCAAAACCATCGAAAGAAGAAGGTTTTCGATGGGCGAAGAAGGCATTCCTTTGAATAACTTTCTTCGCTACTTCTTGGACTTCTGCAGGTAAGCCTCTACATCTCTTGATGCATTCAAAAATATGCTTAGGTCCTTCAACTATTGAAGATCTTGTCCCAATTTCAAACCACATGGGTACGTATACAGTCATGATGTATGTAACGATGTTGATAAGATTTTCAGGTGGGTTTTCAAATGAAATATATAGTCTCAAAAACCGGTTCGCTGTCGTCAACCACCGAGCATGAGATATTGGTCCCGGATCTCGATTTGCTAGGTCCGAGGAACAAGACTCCAGCAGCAATGGAAACGGCGATGTCATGTAGGTATCTCTGGTCTTTACTCAGAATTTGTGGGTCAATTTGTGGAATGACACATTCAATTTTATTAAATGCAACTACAGGCAAAGACTCGCAACCAACCAGCTGTTCGCCGAGAGGGCCACTCAAAGACTTCTGTTCCAGCGGTTGTACCATTGAATGTTCCTACAAGATGCCTCAGAGGTAACTCATTGAAATGTAAAAGACAGATCACCCACTGTATTGGCCTCTTCAAACGCATTTCTATATACTTAATTGCTCCCCGTTTCCAGCCAGTGTTTGTTGCTGTCCCATCAGTCCCAACTACTTCAATTTTAGAAGTATCTATTTCATTGTCTTCGAAATAGTCTATGATACAGAAAGCAGTGTCCTCTCCACTTTGGGAGTAGGTACTAGATGGCAAAGATACTTTGAACCCGAGTCCTCAATTACTGTAATATGATCCTCTTTTTCACAGATTGGTATCGTTTTACTCCTTTTTCAACCAACACTAAAGTGTTATCTGCCCTACCATCAAAGTATACACACATTGGGCCGTTCATTTGATGTTCCCGTCGCTCTAAATTAGTACGTTTCACTCTGCACTTTTCTTTTTCTCTTCAAATTTTGCTCCTATCAACGATCAGAGATGTATCACTATCAGTAATAAGACCTAGGTCTTCAGCACGCTAGATGTGATAGCAGCTGTTGCTCTGTCAGACAGGCCAAAACGAGTACTTGTCAAAGCAGTTGTTGGAAGCGACAGGCGCATCTGTGGGGACTTTGAGCTTCTTGACAGGGCAGACGAAAACGTGTGGGCTGGAAAGTCCGAATCATCATCGACATCAACATTTGTCTCTTCTGTTTCCGGATCGGTACTACAACGGAGGGACCAGGAAGTCTTGTATTGGCACGCTAAGCAGATTAAGCTGACGAGCTTTTCTTTGTAACTTTGATGTAAGTTTCGTGTTTCCTTCTTATCTACCGTCAATCCAATTTTACCTATTCTGAGGTGTCTTTGTGCGTAGAGAAACTTCAGTTCCAATGTAGGTATTTTCCTATCCTTACGGCAATTGCAGCTGACAACTACAGGATTTGGACAAATATATTTCTCAAAGGTTTTTCTGCAATTGTATTAGTAGTGTCATCTTGCACTTGCAAGATGATATGTCAAATAATGTGTTATAAGATTTATGAATGAAGTCATTGTACTCATTCTTTTTTCCGGCCCTGGTTTTGTCCCTTTGATATGATTTACGAAGTGCATAATAGCAATCATGCTGTTGCTTGATCTTTCGAACGACTCTTGTGTGACACACGACAGAAATCGAAGCTTTGGAATATTTTGACTCAATCTGTTGAGCTACAATGTTTGCCACGTCTGAGAAGCTCAAGTTCCTTCCAGGTTTACAGTCACTAGACTTTACTGCCATGTCATACTTGACTTCATTCCAACATTTTACGATATCGGCATTGGTGGGAAGAATCGCCGGTGGTAGTGGTTTTGGTGCACCAAAAAATTGTTTGAAAATTCTTGAAATTTCAATAAATTCTCGAAATTATATTCGTCACCAAAGACAATCCAATATTGTTAGATTGGTTCGTTCTAATATGAATATTTCCACGTCAACCTGATGCACTAAACATCCTAGATATAATTAGATTTAATTAACATTAGCGAAGAATGTTCTGCGACAAGCCAATGAATTATATGATCATACGATTTAATAACATACATGAAATGAAATTGGTGATCGATGTGATCGTGATCTAATGCAGGCTATGAAATTTTGAACAACGCTGATAAAAAAAATTTCCAGTCCGAGAAGCGCTCCTTTGCTATGCAACAAGCCAGATAATCATATACTTCCAGTGACCAGTAGAGTAATTCCTCGCTGATACGCTCCGTTTCTTGGAATCCCAGAGTCGAGAAGAAGGGAGTGGGGAACGAAGCCGAGACGCCGACCGAACGGATGGCAATCAAAACAAAACGTAACGCGTTCTACAAGGAAATTTTGCTAAATATCTGCAATTCCTATTTTAGCTCGTGTAGTCGGGACAGAGCCCCCCTCCCCCTTGGGGGGAACATGCAGAGGGGAGGTAGAGAATAATTTTTTCCACTTCGCGCCTCAAAACATCTAATGTACGAAAAATCAGGTCGATGGGTTACCATTTGCACCTCCTGTAATACAAGCTATTTTTAACGGGAATTGTCCATTATCACCCTCACCCCTTCTGAAGGGGTTGGGAGAGAAGTAGAGGAGGGTTGTGTGGCATTTTTCCCTCATTCCCATGTGCCTCTAAGCCATATTAAATACAAAAAAATGGGTCTCAATTGGACAGCTTTATATACCCCTTCTGCAATTTTTAGTGCATATTTGTTAAATCTTGTTCGAATTCGAAAATTTTGAACGCGATGCGCGAACGGAAAATATTGTCCGATTTCAAAAATTTTTTTCCATTGTGTTTATGTTAACGAGTAGCTTAACTTTTCCGCATATATTACGATTCCATTTGAAAACTTTTTGTTCTTCGCTCCGGTCTATGCAAGCATGCCAGTCAGAAAGGAAAATCCTTACAAGTACAGTCCCACAACTGCAGAACACAAACAATTTTGAGGACTGGAAACCTGAATCTGCTGGAGACTAGAGGTTCATCGATCCTCTTCTTGCTGCTGTTCCAAATTTTCTGTCATTTCAAGTGCTGAATTATCTGCATGGAGAAAATGATTCTGGAAGGAGGTTTCAGTTTGTTAATGAGCCATAATTTACCTACCCAGAGCCCATAATGGGTGAAATTCTGCTTTGTAATATCAACATAATCTCCTCATGAGGATAGTAATAGCCCTTATACCATATGTTGTTTTTTTGTATTCTCAGGAGAATTTTTGGAGAGATTCAGCAAGTTCTCATGCTCTAATCGCAATGAATTCAAAAGATTTTCATTCTCAAAATTCATTATGCACTCTCTTGAGTATGGCTGGAGCTATAATCTCGTTCAATGTGATATTATATGGAATGTTTATCAAGTTTCTATAAATTCGTATGAAAACTTGATCAAAGTCCTATATGAAATCACATTGACTCGAATCATAGCCCCAGCCCTATTCTAGACACTATTCTATCATCTTCTAGGAAAACTCTTCATGCCATGAAGATTTGTATAGTTCCAAGAAAAAAAATTATCACTCCAAAGAAATCACAACTCTCCCCAACATGATTGTCTTTCCTCAGGGAAAACATATCCTGGAAA
>JAFFJZ010000235.1:0-29740 GCA_018340375.1 Gonatopus flavifemur
AGTTTAAGGCACAATACATGTTCTTCGTAGCATTGCATACATCTTACTTTCATTACAAAATTCACCCTGTTACACGTTTCTGGAATATGATTGAGGATATAAATATAATTCTACCAATTTTACTGATTGTACCATTGATATTTCGCAGAGCAACTGATTGTTTGCAATAAAGGCAGGTTTTCAGCCCTACAAACAATGATTACTGGTGGTTTAATGGGCCACTGAAGGCCCTGCGGTGCCAGTGGAGACCCGTTACTGGCCCTTTGAAACGTCCGCAGTCTTGTTTACTGGGAGGTGATGATAATATATCTTGATTAGATCACAAGTTAAATCTGAATGATCGTATTGCACGGTGAGGACATGTCGAACATTTTCTGGGGTAAACGATTCCCATCCTTCGTTCACTTAGCTGTCATCAATGAAGAAACGCGCCTACAATTGGCGTTGTAAACTGGGATTGCATAGGAATGTTGGGAAATTCTTAATGACTCTGAATAACAATCAGCATTCAGGTTTGCAAAAAAACGAGACATGCGACAACAACGAATTTTTTTTTATAAAGTTCACTTCTCCCTTTTCTGCTGTTCTGAAAACTTATTTCAGATTCACAGCGATCAAACAATTTGGAACCATCGATAATCATATTTTCGTTGCGAAGGAAATTCAACTGATTTCAAGTCATCCTTGCGTCCAAAACAAAGTACAAAAAATCTAAAAACCTTACATTCTAAAGGAAAATTTCACTAGATTCAGAATTTCAGGGGATGTAGAAAGGATAAACAACTCAGTTTAGAAAAAAGATGTAGAATCAAAATGAGCGACCAAATTACATTTTAGTTATCAAGGATATGTGAAAATTTTGGTATATTGCGGCAGTTCAAACTATGTGGGGGTAATTGTATTGGAAAATAAATAAAACAAGCGTATCGTTCCATGGTTTGGGTTATCCAATGAAGTAGGCACTCACAGCCTAATGATCAATTATTCCAAACCGAATGTACACAAACACGAGGCATAAACACAGTCGTACACGGTCGTTGAATTCAAAGCATTGCATGAAAACAAAACATACCACATCGAACCGGTGTAGCAGAAATTTGCGTTCTGTCTCGTGAGTATTCTCCCAGGTTCGCAACTCAGCAGCGTCAACAGAATATCACGTGATTTGTATTATTCCTGATTTCTCAAATCTTTTCTTTTTGCTGACTGCTCAATTTCTCTCTGAATTTCGTCTCTGTAAGAGCTCTCTTTTTCAATAATAGAGGCCATTTCCTGTAAAAGAAAGAATAGAAATAATCCTCATTTATGATGAATGTGCCAGGAATGTTGATGCCGCTGTTACACTTTATGCTAGAACGTTTCCGAACAACGTGCGATCTCGAGCGTCTCTTTTCATCGGGTCGTTAAATTGGCTTAATTCCTTGGAAGAGGAAGTGTGGCAGGAACAGAAAAGAGTCCGTCGCAACACAGTTTCTGGATTCGACATGAAAGTACTAGTATTAGCTGCAGTGAATACTGATCCTCATGTCAGTAATCGAGAAATCGCACATGATTCTGGAATTTCAGAACGTAGTGTATGCAGGATATTGAAAAAACAAAAATATCACCCCTACTACATTTCATTGCATCAAGAACTCCATGGTAATGATTTTCAAAACCAATTATTTTTTGTAACACGCGTGGGCGTCAACAAATCAATTAGATCCTGATTTTTTTGCTAAAGTGCTATTTTCGGACGAGTCCTCTTACCAACCATGCTTTTGCAGTTAATAGGCATAACATGCACTACTGGGTAATGAAAATCCACATCGGTCACGTCAAGTCGAACATCAACGTCAATGGTCTGTGAACGTTTGATGTGAGATAATTGATGACCAGGTTTTGAGTCCACACTTCATTGAGGATCACTTGAACGGCGGAAATACCGTGATTTTTGGGAAACCAACTTCCGCTTTTACTTGAAGACGTCGTTAGCTGTGAGGCAACAAATGGTTTTAACACGATGGATGTCCCACACAGCGCATTATTCTCAAGTTGCTCGTCAAGTTTTAGATCGCGATTCAATGGACGCTGGATCGGTAGGAGTGGTCAGTAAATTGTGGCAGAGATCGCCAGACCTCACCTCGCCAGACTTCTTCTTATGGGGTTACTTGAAGAGCGAAGTTTACAAACAAGTGCAACATCTCGAGGAAACATGATACAGCGGATCAAGGATGCTTGTACCAAATACCACCTAATATGCTTCAAGTTGTGTACGATCTTTTGAAGTACGGATCAATAAGTGCATTGAAGTTGAAGGTCGCCAGTTTGAACATTCGTTGAAATAACGATTTCAAATAAAACAAGCATTCAAAATTGCTTGAGAGGCAGAGGACTCACCGGAAACAAGCACCCCCGACCTACGGTAACTAGACAAAAACAAACTCGTTTAATAACGAACTCGTTTAATTTCTAAGGTGACCTCCAAACGACCTTGAGGTCAAGGTCATTTCAAAGGTCCTGCCTGTTCCAGCCTCGTGTTAGACAACACCTCTCGTGTGACAAAATTTCTTCTCTTTTGACCTTGGAATCATCTTAGTATTGCCCCGACCTTGAGGTCAAGGTCATATCTCGACGTGAAATTTTCCGCTCTTTCCATTCAGGGGTCAAATAGGAGGCTCCCATTCGAAATTTCGAACTTGACCTTCAAATGACCTTGGAGATCGAGATCAAGGACATTTCCAAGGTCACTGTTAGATAGTCCCTTTGACCCCCTACAACTTTTGTACAAACATTTTCCAATAAAAGGTGATCACCAAAATATTTCGTTGTCTCAAGATAAATGCCCCACCCTGTATACATCATACGATTGTAGGATTCGAACAAGTTTGGTAACTTGATTGATTGGTAGATGTCACTCGTAGGTACGGTGATTTTCGAATTTCAATCCTCTGTAATTATTTGAAGGAAATCTTGAGAAGAAGGTCGTCAAGGGTCATGGTGGCGTAATTGGTCGGCACCCCAGTACCTATGGGTAGTTCCAGGTTCGACTCCTGGTCATGGCGATTTCTTTTCCAGATTCAATTCATTTCAGTTCATGTGGAACTTCAATGTTCGAATCTTGAAACGAGTCCGTATTCTCTCTTTAACGATGAGATCGTCTTGTCCGTGTCGTACCGTTTACTCGTCGTGAGAGAGATTAATTATTTGACACGTTTCGAGATATTCGGAAAAAGTTCACCTCTTTCCATCTAACCACATACTCTGAGTGAGGAGTTGTGGTTATTAGAAACATGGATCCGCTCGTGTGTTTAAATTTGCCGTATCAGCGACACATGCATCGATTATTTCATTGATCGATGTAAATATATTCCTTCGGTTCTAAGGCATTGTCAGTCTTCTCATTTGAATGATCGACCGCAGCGACTACACATGGTGTTTTATAAGAAGAACTCTGATTGTCAAATAATTTCCCTCCAAGACCGTTTTATGTGATTCCTGTATCGGAAGATCTTTAGATAGTAGAAGATTCATACCCTCCAGTCTATTATTCCCATACAGCACCGCGAAGTCTTTTGAACGTTCAGATAATGTGCTTGATTACACAGAGAACGTGCAAATAACGTCTCGGGACGTTCTAAGGACGTCATATTTATATTTCCAGGTACGTGCAAATTTTCCGATTAGTTTTATTCATGTGCACCGTGCGACGTTCTGAGAACGTGTTCGATAAAGTGTTTATAACGTTGTGTGAAGCTGTACACATGTTTCTCGAGCTCAGCTCTCATGAATGTACGTTAGGGAAACATTATGAGAACGGCCCGTAGTAGACGAAAAGAATGTGTTGAGAACGTATTCAGGGCATCCGAAATGCAGATACTCTGAACGTATGAAGAGCCTTCTTCCCGAAGAACAAAACACGCAGAACCAACCAAAGTAGTACTACAATATACTATGAACGTTCTTCGAATATTCGGAATATGTTTTATGCACATTCCAATGGGACCGCTTCATAGATGCTATGCATATTCATCGAACGTATGTAATCAGATATACGACGGTGGACTGAGAAAAAAAGTGGTGCCAACTAGGCACGATAGTTGGATACGTTCAGATGCAATACTCGATCAACTGAATTAGATTCGTAGTTAACTCAATTACGCGTATTTGAATGAACCTTGTATCCAAATCAAGTTGATGAACGATTGCATTTGAACGTATCAACTGTCGTGCATAGTTGAAATCCACTATCTTCTTCCTCAGTGTACGTCTATCGGAAGTCGATTGAATGCACATCGTAAATTTTCATGTACTATGTACGTTCTAAGTATGTTTGAAAAGTCTCATTCGAATATTCTATAAACGATCACTATATGTTCTCCGTATCTCATTCGTGAATCCTACGATCGTTTCTATCTTGTATATATACGTTGAACTTCTGTTGCTGCTTGGGAAGTGCATGTTTTCAAAACGTTCATAGAACTTTCTGTGCTCCCTGGGTTTGGACCGTATAATTGTGAAAATCCTCCCCGTGGGATGATTGCGTGTCTTCCGGGGTATTCTTGATTCCTGTCCTTGATATCCCTTTTGTCCATCCTTGGTAGTATCCGCTTCTTTTACGTGGTGGGGAGGATAAGTATCTGGGTCGGTGCCGAATCAACGAAGAACCAAATCAACGAAAAAAATTCACTGGCAGTATGAAGTTGTCATTTGTTGCAGTATGAAATGAAATTAGTCATAGATCATTGATTAAATTAAACGAAAATTCTTGATGTTAACCTATTCACTGCACCCGTTTATTACAGTAGACACGTAATTCATCATTCTAATAAAATTATTAATGATCTTCCTAATCGATCAGTACAATCAAACTGTTTCAAACGTCTGTAGAGAACGAAAATCAGTTTAATGTTATCATAAACCACCATATATACCATAATCATAAACATAACAAGGAAATTAAGTTTACCGTGGGGTTGTGTTAGCAAATCAATGTTTTTACTTTTCGTTTGATCTAATCAATGATCTATGACTAATTTCATTTCATACTGCAACAAAATGACAACTTCATACTGCTAGTAAATTTTTTTTCGTTGATTTGGTTTTTCGTTGATTCGGCACCGACCCAAGTATCTCAGATTCGGGTCTCTTTTTCGGGTGGAATAAACTACTCGACAGAGAGAAACTGAATCATCTGAACATAGGAACATCGACAGAAACGGAAGGAAAGCAAGGAAACTACCTTCCTTGACATCTTTTAATATTCCTGAGGTAATGAAATATTTTTATAAACCTGAAATTTTGAAATTATAATTTATTGAAAAACAAATAACAACGACGAGATGGCGTTCTCTCGAGTAAAATATTCCGGAGGTAAAGTACCCTCCCGTTCGGATCTCCGGGTGGAGGCTGCACGAGAGAGCTTCATCAAATAAGATAGAAAACCACAGAAGGTAGAGAAGGAAGAGAACATGCTTCGAGTCGGGCGTGGAATGTTGGATCACTGACACAGACAGGAAAACTAGAGAATTTGGAGTTAGAAATGAATGGGTCAGGTATCGATGTAACAGGAATGAGTGGAGATGAGATGGCCGCAAAAGGCGATTTCTGGAGTGGGAATTATAGAATAATTCATGCAGGATCAAAGAATGATCAAGCAGGTGTGGGAATTATAATGCATAAAAGGATAGAGAATAGGATAGAAAATTATTGCAACATAGCGAACGCGTGGAGATGGTCAGAGTTAGAACAAAACCGGTGAACACTGTTATAGTTCAGAGTATACGGTAGACTCTCCGAATGTGTCCACCGATCTCTCTTCTCAACATTCCATATGACGAAAAGTCAAAGAGAGAGGTCGGAGGACACATTCAGAGAATCTACTATACATGCCCACATCTGCGTACTCAGGAAGATATCAAAAAACGTACGATGGAATAGAAGGAGTGGTAGAATATGTAAAGGGAGAAGAGAATTGATTGATCATAGCCGACTGGAATGCGAGAGTGGGGCAAGGAAAAACGGCAACATAATAGGTGTTCAAGATTCGTTAAATTTTGAATTACACTTTATAACATGTATTCTGAGATGATTCGAACACCATGTATATAGAGATATATACTATATATACTGATATATATCTACGTCCTAAGTACGACTGTGTAAAGCGGAGAGATCATCCGCCCAGTAAAAATAGTACCTACTCTCATTATAATCGATTGTCATTGGTTTTCTGAGGCGTAATGATTAGACCGGAGCGAAAAACAAAAAGTTTTCAAATGGAATCGTAATAGTGCGGAAAAGTTGCTACTCGTTAACACAAACACGGGAAAAAAATTTTTGAAATCGGACAATATCTTCCGTTCGCGCATCGCGTTCAAAATTTTCCGAATTTGAACAAATTTGAACAGATATACGAAAAACTGTAGGAGGTGTAGATCCTGTCGGTCAAGCTCATTTTTATACGTAACATTGTTTTGAAGTGTAGAATAGGGAAGAATGCCGCATACCTCTCTTCTACCCCAAGCCCCTCGGAGGTGAAGATGAACAAGTTTCGTTAAAAGCAGTTCGTATTGCAGAAGATGCAAATACTGAACTATTGACTTGATTTTTCATTACATGAGGCAGCTTTAAGGCTGAAAGTAAGAAAAGTATCCCCTTCCTTCGTTATTTCCCTGAGGGGTCGAAGATGTGCAGCTCTTGGCCCATCCTTTGTGAACGACTCAGAACTTACCACGGGAAGGTGGCTGCACTGCAAGTTCACCCACACCCTGCCCAACCAACCAACCAAACGTGAGCGTGGAGAATTATGCACATTCAGGGACTGCAGATTCCGATTTGGTCTCAAATTTTGACATGGTAGCACGAGAGGCGAGTGTAGTTCTTATGAAACCATCACGTCTCTCATGACCATAAACTGCTGAAGAGGCCTGTGTTACTAGCTTAACACTGCGCTCTACAGCTTGAGTATGACAGGGTATGTCTGCTAGATTCAGAGAAAGAGTTGGTTTTTTTCCTTGAGAAATCAAGTCTGCAATATCAGCTGATGAAAGGGTTGCCAAAAGAGGTGGACATGTCATTTTGGTTGCAGACCAATTTATGATACCAAAATAATCATGAGCATCAAAATTTATGGCCGGAACTAAGAAATTTCTGATAGGTGTACCCTTTGTGGTAGTTTCTTTGGATTTCAATACTCGCCGGAGGCCCAGCTCCCGAACATCCTACCTATCATCCATAACCATCGAAAGAAGAAGGTTTTCGGGATGGGCGAAGAAGGCATTCCTTTGAATAACTTTCTTCGCCACTTCTTGGACTTCTGCAGGTGAGCCTCTACATCCCTTGATGCATTCAAAAATATGCTTAGGTCCTTCAAATATTGAAGATCTTATCTTAATTTCAAACCACATGGGTACGTATACAGTCATGATGTATGTAACGATGTTGATGAGATTTTCAGGTGGGTTTTCAAATGAAATATATAGTCTCAAAAACCGGTTCGCTGTCGTCAACCACCGAGCATGAGATATTGGTCCCGGATCTCGATTCGCTAGGTCCGAGGAACAAGACCCAGCAGCAATGAGAACGGCGATGTCATGTAGGTATCTCTGGTCTTCACTCAGAATTTGTAGGTCAATTTGTGGAATGACACATTCAATTTTATTAAATGCAACTACAGGCAAGACTCGCAACTAACCAGCCGTTCGCCGAGAGGGCCACTCAAAGACTTCAGTCCTGCGGTTGTACCATCAAATGTTTCTACAAGATGCCTCAAAGGTCACTCATTGAAATGTAAAGACAGATCACCCACTGTATTGGCCTCTTCAAACGCATTTCTATATACTTAATTGCTCCCCATTTCCAGCCAGTGTTTGTTGCTGTCCCATCAGTCCCAACTACTTCAATTTTAGAAGTATCTATTTCATTTCTTCGAAATAGTCTATGATGCAGAAAGCAGTGTCCTTTCCACTTTTGGAAGTAGGTACTAGATGGCAAAGATACTTTGAACCCAGTTCCTCAATTACTGTAATATGATCCTCTTTTTTACAGATTGGTATCGTTTTACTCCTTTTTCAACCAACACTAAAGTGTTATCTGCCTACCATCAAAGTATACACACATTGAGCCGTTCATTTGATGTTCCCGTCGCTCTAAATCAGTACGTTTTACTCTGCACTTTTCTTTTTCTCTTCTGATTTTGCTCCTATCAACGATCAGAGATGTATCACTATCAGTAATAAGACCTAGAGTCTTTCAGCACGCTAGATGTGATAGCAGCTGTTGTTCTGTCAGACAGACCAAAACGAGTACTTGTCAAAGCAGTTGTTGGAAGCGTCAGGCGCATCTGTGAGGACTTTGAGCTTCTTGACAGGGCAGACGAAAACGTGTGGGCTGAAAGTCCGAATCATCATCGACATCAAAATTTGTCTCTTCTGTTTCCGGATCAGTACTGCCAACGGAGGGACCAGGCAAGTCTTGTATTTGCACGCTAAGCAGATTAAGCTGACAGGCTTTTCTTTGTAACTTTGATGTAAGTTTCTGTGTTTCCTTCTTATCTACCGTCAATCCAATTTTACCTATTCTGAGGTGTCTTTGTGCGTAGAGAAACTTCAGTTCCAATGTAGGTATTTTCCTATCCTTACGGCAATTGCAGCTGACAACTACAGGATTTGGAAAAATACATTTCTCAAAGGTTTTCTGCAATTGCATTGTAGTGTCATCTTGCACTTGCAAGATGATACGTCAAATAATGTGTTATAAGATTTATGAATGGAGTCATTGTACTTATTCTTTTTCCAGCCCTGGTTTTGTCCTTTGATATGATTTACGAAGTGCATAATAGCGATCATGCAGTTGCTTGATCTTTTGAACGACTCTTGTGTGACACGACAGGAATCGAAGCTTTGGAATATATTGGCTCAATCTGTTGAGCTACAATGTTTGCCACGTCTGAGAAGCTCAAGTTCCTTCAGGTTTACAGTCACTAGACTTCACTGCCATGTCATACTTGACTTCATTCCAACATTTTACGATATCGGCATTGGTGGGAAGAACCGCCGGTGGTAGTGGTTTTGGTGCACTAAAAAATGGGCAGGGTGCATGAGCATGAGCACTACGAGTGAGTGCCATAATCAAGATCAAGAGAGGTGATTGGTCACACCTGATATTGTAAGATTCGTATTATTGTTTGAAAATTCTTGAAATTTCAATAAATTCTCGAAATTAAATTCGTCACTCAAGACAATCCAATATTGTTAGATTGTTTCGTTCTAATATGAATATTTCCACGTCAACCTGATGCACTAAACATCCTAGATATAATTAGATTTAATCAACATTAGCGAAGAATGTTCTGCGACAAGCCAATGAATTGTATGATCATACGATTTAATAACATACATGGAATGAAATTGGTGATCGATGTGATCGTGATCTAATGCAGGCTATGAAATTTTGAACAACGCTGATAAAAAAAGTTTTCAGTCCGGAAGCGCTCCTTTGCTATGCAACAAGCCAGATAATCATATACTTCCAGTGACCAGTAGAGTGCTTCCTCGCTCATACGCTCCGTTTCTTGGAACCCCAGAGTCGAGAAGAAGGGAGTGGGGAACGAAGCCGAGACGCCGACCGAACGAATGGCAATCAAAACAAAACGTAACGCGTTCTACAAGGAAATTTTGCCAAATATCTGCAATTCCTATTTTAGCTTGTGTAGTCGGGACAGAGCCCCCCTCCCCCTTGGGGGGAACATGCAGAGAGGAGGTAGAGAATAATTTTTTCCACTTCGCACCTCAAAACATCTAATGTACGAAAAATCAGGTCGATGGGTTACCATTTGCACCTCCTGTAATACAAGCTATTTTTAACGAGAATTGTCCATTATCACCCCTTCGAAGGTTGGAAAGAGGTAGAGGAGGGTTGTGTGGCATTTTCCCTCATTCTATGCCTCGAAGCCATGTTAAATAAAAAAAAAATGGGATCAATCGGACAGAATGTACCCCTTCTGCAATTTTGTTAAATTTTTGTTCGAATTCGAAAATTTTGAACGCGATGCGCGAACGGAAGATATTGTCCGATTTCAAAATTTTTTTTTCCCTGTGTTTGTGTCAACGAGTAGCAACTCTTCCGCACTATTACGATTCCATTTGGAAACTTTTTTGTTTTTCGCTCCGGTCTAGTAATGATCTCCGTAACGATAACTCTGTAACTCATGCTAGGAGAGAGTACTCTCTCATCGTCAATCAGTCGTTGCGTACAGACGTTGAGTTTGATACAATCTGACACCACGTTTCCTTCAAACACGTGTTCATCATTTTAGAAACCAAGTTCTTTTCCCAGTTCCAACGCGAGTACTCCATCGAGGAATGACCTACACCTTAATTACAGTCTGCTGCTCTCAATTTCTCGTGAAATTATTAATTCCCTAAATTCTTTCCGTTTTCAAAGGCCGTCTCGTTCAAGATGGTTCTTCGAGTCGGATTCGCTTTGTGAACAGATTGACACGAACAGAAACTTTCGAATTTTCGTGTCGTGAGTATGAAAAAAAATCGCTGAAAGTGTAACTGAACATTGTTAAAAGTAGGAATTCTGTGCGTTGTGCCGAGTTGATTTGGTGTACTTTGAAAAAACCTGTGGAAATTTCATCATTCAAAGCATCGTGCTCGCAACGTGGATACGCATACCTCGATACACCTTCGCATGGATAGGCAGTACTCTCACCACCTCAACACTCTATACATGGGAATTTTCTCCTCGCAATACGTCTTCACGCCTGTACGCAGTCACCGTCGCTCTCAGCTCTTGATGCAGCGCACTTCTTTTCAATGAGTAATTTTGAAAATTATCTGCAAATTCAATTCTTGCTCCTCTTTGAACTTGAATTCCTTCATCTCGCATGATAATTTCAAACTCGTGCTTCATTAAACCCGAGTTTACTCTCATTCTTCTACGACGCATTCGTTATCGTTAATTCGAATTGCGGTCAATCTGAAATTCAAATCTTTCCTTTTACGGAATTTAATATTGATATGATAGCCATATAATACTATCATTCTTCAAATTGAAACAAGATTCCAAGCTCTCACGCTTGCCCGCTGAACTGTGATTTCTTCAATTATCAATCTTGTTTCGTATTGACATATCTCTACGCATCGCTGTAGTAAAGCGATCGCTTCGCTCATATCTCGAATTTGTGTACGAATTCGAGCTTTCAAATCATTCTAAATCCAAGCGACTATTCGTACAATATTTCAACTAGTGTATTGTACATCGTACTTCTTTTCTGTAAAAATTTCATTCAATTTGAGTACTCATACATATTCATATCCAAGTACAAACTACTACTCTTGTGCAATATCCCAGCTTAGGTATTGCACACTGTATATTCTCTTTGAGAATCTTCCATACTCAGTTCGAGTATACATACGTTGTGTGATAAATCACACTCATGTGACGTTTCGTTTCAAAGACCTAACGCGTTGATATATGATGATATCGTAAATTGAAGAATTTACCCTCAAATTATGCCTCTCGCTCATCGGAAGACCAAGGTTCGGATTTTCTAGGTTGAGAACGCGGGTCACAGATTATTAACATTGAAAATAACGAGACAGGTTTTAAATTTTTAACAAATCAAATAGACATTTATTGAATTACTCTTCAATACACATGTTCGAACTGGTCAGTTCGTGAATAAACAAAATCAAATTCAAATAAAAAAATACGACAATATCATATAAACTAGTTAACTCTAGGAATATTTACAGTCTAAGACCCTAAGTCGACTATTTCTAACGTGTGCACACGAGTTCTGCGCGGAGACGTTCAAAGGTTTGGAAATTTGACCGGATCTAACGGAAACAAGGCGTATATTGTAGTACGCGGCGACTATTAATGATATGACAAGGCGCGGTTCCAACGGAATAATGCGCGCGGTGATTGTAACCGACCGATTACTCGCGGACCAATCGCGTGACTCGAAAATCTAGGGTTGTGTTATTAACGAACTAGATTTTCGCAAATGACAAGGCAGACGTGCGTCTCGGAAGGAGACCAATCACGTCGCAGATCTGATCTTTGGATTCTGGTTGGCAATCGAGTGCCTGATGGATTCTGAATGAATATATCAAGATCTGACGTAAAACCAACTTTAGCCTTTATAAAGGCTGTTCTCAGGTATACTTTAGCCGTGGTGGTGGCTACTAACTAACCCCATGGGCTGGATTTTGCCCTAATGACGTAGGAGTATTATTACCATCCCTGTCATGTAGTGCCTAACCAGCGTCTACTCTTAGGCAGTGGTTTCTTTCCAGCTGACCACCCCGGCCTAAATCAAGCCTAGCTAACGTTGGATGCAAGCACCCAACGGACTCAGCTATCTCTGTGATCTTTACTGCGGCATCAGCTTCGATCTGGATAGTGAAGTGAAGAATACCTCTCAGGTACCTCCTTTTATTCCCGGTTTGAATCAATTTCGAGTCACGGGCGACTCCGACACCTATCGGTTGCCGCGTCAACTAGGGTCGGCCTCGATACTATCGATTGTCTCGTTTGAGGATCGAATTAGACACACCCTGCACATTCGCGGTCAGTAACTGGGAAATTCAATATGGATGACCAGGTTTTTTTACAACCTGTCATCTCTTTCGCGTCGCGTTTTCAACAAGTGTATACTCACGAGTGTTCAGTGGAAAATCACCTTCTAGTGGTGAGAAGTGTTCTCAAGAGCCGAAATTACCCGGAAACTTCCCTCGCGACCATCTGGATTATATCTCTATTCAGGTAACGTATAGTTTTCGTATTCAATACGTAATCACATTTCTCTACTTATTTTAATAATCTTATTTTCTAATAATCTTTCTATTTACAGGTGACTTTTGGGCCTTCGCGTAGTAAGTAACTTATCGTTCTTTTCACTCTTTAATGTCTTTTACTAATTCGCTTTATTTTTCAGATTAAATTTACCTCAGGTCACCAGCTCTGGATTAAGTGATGATTACAAAGGTATGCAACCTATCTCTCTAATCAATGTTTTAATTATCGAATTATATTTTCTAATCAGTAATTCTTTACAGGTTTTACTCTCCATGGATGGTGAGACGAGGGAGTAGGATTGCACCTCAACACAGTAATCATGTTACGGTAAGGCTGTGTCGTTTCCATATCACACTTCTAAGAACGTTGTATTAATTTCATCTATTCGGTGCAGGTTACTGGATTTCCTGACGAGTCCGTCACAATACCTCAAACTTTGACGGGCTCGTCACACTCATCAAACGTTGGTGATTCAATTCACAGAGCATCACTTTATTGTTCTGTGCACCGCTCAAGACGTTCAAAATCTATTTTCTATTATCTCGATATTTTGTTCAACCATAATCAAAATGTCAGATAGTAGCTTCATGATGGACCTCCCCTTGATGGGCGAAGGATATCAATCCACTGTCCGTTCGATCAGCAATGCAGTGTCTAACATCAAAAAAATGGGTCAGGCAAAGTGGACAGCCCCCATGCTTCGCGGACGTCTTTCTGTATTGGAGAATAATTGGCTGACATGTGAGGGCTTTATTTTTCCATCAAAGCTCACGCTGGTGGATCGGATGAGGACGTCAGATCGATCATCAATCTGCGCCTATCGACACCATGGAGGACACCCATATGCAGACGATCGATTTTATTCATGAAAGCTCGGTGATCTGGTAGACGGAAATGCTCCGTTAGACAAAACTATAAATCCAACACCGTCTGTGCGTAATTCTAATCATTGCGAACTATCACGGATAAATCATCCTAAATTCTCAGGTAACTATTTAGAATGGCCTGAATTTCATGATCATTTGAATCGATGATCGTTAAAAATCGAAATTTGACTGCAGTGCAACGATTACATTACCTTGAAAGTAGTCTTAAAGACGAAGCTAGCGCGTTAGTGAAAAATACCAAGATCACTGCAGCCAACTTCAAAGTAGCTTGGGATTTGCTCAAAAAACGTTACGATAATAAACGTGGAATTATTGATGCTCATTTTCGTAATCCATATAACATTCCGGTAATTCATGACGAACCTGTTGAAGGGTTAAAATGTTCACGAGATACAGTTCTTGAAACTCTGTCAGCTCTGAAAAATCTGGATCGCCCGGTCGATCACTGGGGCGATTGGGGGTTTTCTTTTGACCCAAACACTGGATAAACAATCACGGCGTGAGTAGGAAACGAGTTTGGGAGATTCTACGGAATATCCTACCTTTGGAAAATTCGGTAAATTTCTCGATGTGCGAATTAGGTCTTTAGAAGCATATTCAACTCCCGTAAAAGCGCCGGGCTATCCAGGTTCCTCTACGCAAAAATCGGTTCGTCAAAATACTTCACGTTCACACTTCACTTCTTCTCGATTAAAATGCTCATTGTGTCAAGGAAACCATAAGTTGTATTCATGTGATAAATTTAAGAATATGAAAGTGCAACAACGAGGGATGTTTGTTCGCAAATCGCAATTGGGCAATAACTGTTTATCGAAAGGTCATAATTTGAAAGATTGAAAAAGCAAAGTCACTTGTTTCCATTGCCGACAGAATCATCACTTCTTGTTGCACCGAGAATCACGAGTTTCTTCTGATACTTCCACATCATCTAGGTTACAAGCTGAACCTCTGCTCAACACTCCGACCTTGAATTGTAACGCTGCACCATTCTCGAGTGAAATTGATGCTCACACATCATTGCATGGCCGTATTCAACAACTAGATACTAGTCCCTCGATAATATCAGCTACCGCTTCGGTCATAATTCGTAACTCTAATGGAAATGCAATGAAAGTGAGAGCATTACTGGATCAAGGATCCGAATGCTCATTTGTTACTGGAACAATCGTACAACTTTTAGAACTACCTAAGCATAGTTGTAGTGCTACAATTTCGGGTTTGGGCAGTAATCGAGTGAGTAAAGTAAAATCTGCGGTCGAATTCTCGAACGAACCAGTCAGAGGAATGAATATCAATATTCCCATCCGAGCATTTGTAGTACGTACTATTTACCTCTTACATTCCAGCCCCTCAGATGCTTTCGAAATCTTTCAAGCATTTACAAGGGCTAGATTTAGCCGATTCTTCCTCGTCTGATGAAGGTATCTCGTTCTTAATCGGAGCCGATATTTATGGCTCTATACTTTCAGAAGGCGTAATTCAGGGCCCACTTGGAACCCCAACTGCTCAGAATACAATCTTTGGCTGGGTTATTTCTGGGCCAAATTCTTCTAATATTGATTCACGAGAGACTGTTCTTTTGCATCATTGTAATCTAAACTTGGAACAATCCCTTCAAAAATCTTGGATGGTTGAAGAAATCCCACCGTCATCCTTTCTGAGTGCAGAAGACGAAATATGTGAGAATCATTCTCTCACCACACACTCTCGACATTCCGATGGGCGCTATATGGTTAGGCTTCCTTTCAAACCCAATTGCCGTGCTGAACTCAGGGATTCCTACCAAATTGCACTCAAATCTCTTCTTCGACTCGAACGTCGATTACAACTTTAACCCATTGCTCGTTCAATGTACGAAGAGTTTTGAAACGAACAGAAAATTTGGGCCATCTCAATACTATCAGCTTCTCAGAAGAGGATACTGACACAGTTTATATTCCGCATCACCCTATTTTCCGTGTGACAAATGGCAAACCTAACTTGCGCGTAGTATTTAACGCTCCATGCCCGACTCAAAGTGGTCGTTCGCTGAACGATATTTTGATGTGTGGTCCCAAATTACAAACTGAACTCCCTCGTGTCATTCTGCAATGGTGACGTTCCAGAAGTACGTGTATACTTCGGATATAATCAAAATGTTCCGTCAAATATAGGTAGATCCCAAGGACAGAAAATATCCATGTATATTATAGAGATCCTCATCCACCAACGATATTTTACCATTGGAACTAGCCACTGTCACCTACAGGTTTCCTGAGGCGTAATGATCTCCGTAACGATAACTCTGTAACTCATGCTAGGAGAGAGTACTCTCTCATCGTCAATCTGTCGTTGCGTACAGACGTGTAGTTTGATACAAATTAGGATCACGTTTTCTTCAAACACGTGTTCATCATTTCAGAAACCAAGTTCTTTTCCCAGTTCCAACGCGAGTACTCCATCAAGGAATGACCTACACCTCAATTAAAATCCGTTGTTCTCAATTTCTCGTGAAATTATTGATTCTTTAGAATTCTTCCCGTTTTCGAAAGGCCATCTCGTTCAATAGGAGATTTTGCGTTAGAAAAAAGAAATGAAAGAGGACGACGTTTAATCGAGTTCTGTGGAAGTCATAAAATGGTCATCACCAACATTATTCGGAAATCATCTAAGAAGAATCTACACTCGGAAAATGCCAGGAGATACAGCAAAATATCAAATTGATTACATATTGGTAAAACAAAGGTTTACAAATCAAGTGAAAAGCTGTAACACTTATCCTGGTGCGGATAAAGATAGCGATCACGATATGTTGCTGATGGAATGTTGTCCGAAATTCAAAGCTCTGACGAAGGAAAGGTAAATGCAAAAGATAGAATTTGAGGAATCTTGAACGAGAACAAACACAGGAAGCATTCAAAGTGATGTATGAAAAATTGGAGGATCCACAAGAGGAAGACTTGGAAATGGAAGTAGATAAACAAATATGAAGGAGAACAAAGAACAATGTGCAGATGAGATTTTGAGGAACGATTAATTAGAACCTAAGAAACCATGGATAACAAAGAAATTCTCGACCTTCCGGCGGGCGCGCTGGTGTACAAAGTACACATAAATCGCTTTCTTATTGGGAATTCGTCTAAAACAAAATATAACCGGCCCAACAGTTATATGTATTCCTTCTTTGTTGATGTGACATGTGGAATCACCATTCATTTGTCGCTGGCTATATCATATACACGAGGATCGAGAGAATCGAAAGCGTGGCAGATGTAAGTTTTGTGATAACACAAGTACCACACAAAAATGTATTCAATTGCCATAGATTCATATGCAAGAAACAATCTTCGATATCCATAACTTATCAGGAATGTTTAATTGAAACATCAGATAGTGATGCATGAAATACATCTGATGAGAAGCATCTGATTTCACCTGATTAATAACGTTTCATTTTGACATTCTTTGATTTCTCATGATCTATTTGATTTCATAATTCTTACATCCAGTCCCTCTCATTACTGGGTTTAATATTGTTAATAAAGTTTTATATGCACCAAACATCCTTTGTGTATCAATATTTCACCATGAATTGTCTATTTTCCCAATATCCGCATCAATATAGTATTTCTTGATTCAACACCCAGGAAAAAATCATCAGATCTATTCAGATCTAAATAGATCTGAGTGGATCTGATTTTTGGTCAGATCTGGTTCAAAAGATCAGATTAGATCTGTTCAGATCTCAGTAGATTCGATCAGATCTTAGCACATCTGGTTAGATCTGAGTAGATCTCGTTAGATCTGAATTGAATATTAGATTAAATCTTAATGAGCAATTGGTGGTTCAATTGTCAGAAACTTTTTGATATCTGTCTGTATATGAATTTGATTTTGCACATATATTGTGACAAACACAAGCCAAAATCGCAGTTTTTCAGATCTTAATAGATCTATTTAGATCTGACCAAAATTCAGATCTGGTCAGATCTGATCATTTTTTCCCGGGCACGCACATGTATTCTTAGTTCCTTACACAGATTAATACTAATTTCTAACTATTCATCATCATATATATATATGAGTAATATATAAGTATATGATTTTGATACATTGATTGACTTTGATTTATACCAAAAAATCTTATAATCGTTTCAAAAATTGCTAGCATTCCCCATAACGTTCTTCCAAGAGAGAGAGAGATTGCGAGGAGGGTTTACCTTTCCTTTTGAGAGATGAATTATGTCCTTTGTTTCACTTCCTTGAGAGTTAAAGTTATTCGTTTTCCCTCAGTCGTCACTCGTTTAAGTTGGAACCATGGCTCAATAGTACTTATTAGTCTCAGTCCTTCATTATTATTTTCAGATTAATATTTCCTTCATAAATATCAAAGACTGTTATAATACATACGAGGGTGGATTGATAAGTTTCCGGCCTGACCAAGAGATGGCGCCATTAGGCCTACCTTGAGGTGGCGTTCTATAGTACCATCCTTAGATAGTAGCTTGTAGCTATAGTTTCAGTCCGATCGCCATGTTAGTTTAGTTTTGAGAGCACGCTGACCAAGACGCCTCTGTGTTTTTCGTAAAAATGGAAAAGCTGGAAAATCGTGCTGTCATCAAATACTTTTATTTGAAGGGGTTAACGCCGAAGGAAATTAAAGAAGAGATGGACTCAACACTGGGGACATCCTCCCCATCATATTCAACCGTTAAGCAGTGGGTTTCCGAGTTTAAAAAGGGTCGTGTGAGCACCTCTGATGAGCCTCGCTCGGGACGCCCCATTGAGGTCACAACTCCAGACATGATCGAAAAAATCCATCAAATAGTGCTGAAAGATCGCAGATTAAAAGTTCGTGAGATAGCTGAGACCTGTAAGATGTCATATGAACGTGTACAAAATATTTTGCACCAACATTTGTATATGGAAAAGCTCTGTGCAAGATGGGTGCCGCGTTTGCTAACAGTCGACCAAAAATTGATTCGAAAGAACATTTCTACCGCCAATTTGGCGTTGTATAAGCGTAATCCAAGCGAATTTTTGCGTCGATTCGTAACCGTTGACGAAACTTGGGTCCACCACTACACTCCTGAAACCAAAGAACAGTCTAAACAGTGGATTGGACCAGGGGAACCAACTCCAAAGAAGACAAAAACAATTTTTTCGGCGAACAAGGTTATGGCTACTGTTTTTTGGAATGCAAGAGGTATTATATACATTGATTACCTTGGAAAGGGTAAAACTATCACTGGTCAATACTACGCAGACTTATTGCAACGTTTGAGCCACGAAGTGAAAATTAAACGACCTCATCTGGCGAAGAAAAAAATCTTGTTCCATCACGATAACGCACCAGCGCACGTCAATCGTTGCGATGGCTAAAATCAACGATCTGAAGTTTAAATTAATGCCGCACCCTCCTACTCTCAGACCTAGCCCCGAGTGACTATTATCTGTTTCCTAACCTCAAAAAATGGCTTGGCGGTAAGAGATTTGCGGACAATGAAGAAGTAATCGAAGCTGTAAATGGGTATTTTGAGGAGCTTGACGAATCAGTCTATAGAGATGGCATTACTAGACTAGAACACCGCTATGAGAAATGTATCAGTCTTGGAGGAGATTATGTTGAGAAATAAAAAAAAAAAATTCTTAAAAACGTTGTTTTTCTTGGTCAGGCCGGAAACTTATCAATCCACCCTCGTATATGATCTATGGGTATCGATCAGTAAACGTATTCTCTGAGTGACTTGTATTACTCAACTCTCGCGATCGTTATCCCTGGTCCCTTGATTTGCTCTTTCCAGATTCTCCTCTCTCCTCGTTTCTATCAGTCCTATCCTTCCTGGTTCTCTCTCTCTCTCTCTCTCTCTCTCTCTCTCTCTCTCTTTCTAAGGTATTGGAGAAAGTAATCTGTGATCAATTATCAGAATATCTATCAAAGCACGATCTCTTTGACATCTACCAATCAGGGTTTAGAAAGGGGTATAGTACGCAAACGGCTGTTATAAGGCTACTGGATGATGCAAAACGTAATATAGACGACAGAAAAGTTACTATTGTTGTAATGTTTGACTTTAGCAAGGCCTTCGATAAGGTCGATCATGCTACACTTTTACACAAATTGAGTGATGTTGGATGTAGTGATATCGTGCTCGCTTGGTTTTGCAGTTATCTCACAGGCCGTTTTCAAGCCGTCATTGGCTCCACGGATGAGCGTTCTGACTGGCTGCCTGTTACATCTGGAGTGCTTCAAGGTTCCGTATTAGGACCTCTCCTACACTCTGTATATGCTAGGGATCTTCCTTCATCTATTCTCTTTTGTAAATATGGATTGTATGCTGATGACTTTGGGAATTCACTTGCAGGCTGATCCTCTCCGTCTATCAGAGGCGATTGCCAAGATTAATGCCGATATTGAATCGATCTCTGCATGGTCTGAGGCTAACTTCATCCCCATAAATGTAGCTAAAACTAAAGCTATACTCATAGGCAGTGATAAATACATACGTCCCATTGATCTGTCCACCATGCCTGCTCTTTCTCTATATAATCAACCTATTTCTTTTGTACAAAATGTGAAATACCTTGGTATCGTGTTGGATGATACGCTATCATGGCACGAACATGTCTCTGGCATCATCAAACGTGTGAATAGGACACTGTTCCAACTGAAACTCCATAGAAAGACATTCTCTCTAGAAATTCGTAAGAATCTTGTCCCTTCGCTTATCTTTCCTCTTCTTGATGATGGATGTGTTGTTCTCTCTGGGCTACCGTATACGTTGAATTTAAAACTCCAGCGATGTCTAAATAACTTTGTATTCGATTTATCACTAACGCTGAACGTGATCAACGAATAACACCTCTTATTGATGAGCTGAAATGGTTGCGTTGTGAATATCAGAAGGCAGTACTTCTTGGGTACACTCCTGTTCACGACATTAAATGCAGGAATTCCTTCGTACTTGAGGCGCAATTTCATGTTTGTTCAGGGCTGGGTGTTCCGGAGAATGCATGCTCGTCCTGATGACCTTCACATACCGAATTATCGTACGGAGACTTTCAGAAGTTCCTTCCTCATAAGCGGTTGTTATTTCTGGAACTGTCTACCCGCTGATGTTCGCTCCTCGCCCAGTATGCATGTTTTCAAGAATAGGCTCTCCAAGCATCTCCTGTCCCTGCAGGTCAGCTCAGCTTGTTGACTGATGTATGGTGACATGGGTTGCTGGGCGATGTATGGGCGCTCCGTTCACCCATCTACCACCGCTTACTTTTGCAGAAATGTCACGTAGGATGTAAATTAGTTCTAAGTTGGTAATTAACTCTAGCATAATAATAGCCTATTGCTTCAGTGTGCAATGAATCGATTAGTGTTTATGCTTTTCATATACCGTTGGTCTGATTGATCTTTATACTTTATGTAATTATATGTTAGTCCTTGAAAGATGAAATCTCAGGACCTAATAAATATCTATCTATCTATCTATCTATCTATCTATCTATCTATCTATGTCTCTATTTCTTTCCTTCTTACCTTCGATACTAGATCTGATCGTAACGCTCTAGTTATCCCCCTCCATCGTACCTCGACGTATGGGAAATCATTTACGATTTCGGCTGCAAGACATTGGAACTCACTCCCAACCCACATTCGGAATCAGTCAACCCTTGCTTCCTTCAAAAGAGATCTACATCATCTTCTCATTAGTAGATACTCATGATTGGGTCAATGACTCGAATGATGATTTTATGTTTGAATTATGAATGCTAGTATGAAATGGAATGAATTATTTAGATCTAGAGAGCATGTGAAGTGAATTTATTAGCTTTTAATTAGTTTTATAAGTTCTTTTCATTGTTGCTAGTTATTTAGAACCGCTGTAAAATACTATACTGTATTCGCCCCATAGGTTTTCCTAAGGCATAATAATAAACTTATCTATCTATCTATCTATCTATCTATCTTCCCCTTTCCCTCCAGTTTCCAGTTTCACCCCGTTACAAAGTTCTATCGCATTATAATAATAATTCATATTTGTTCTTTTTTACATAATAAACTCATGTTCGAGTATTCAACTTCTACCCAGTTGTCTTTTATTCAGTATGGTAGCAGAGCGGGGTTCTTGGGTTGAAGTTGAAACGGACTGAATGTGATTGTTGTGATAGTGGAAAAGTTAAAGAAGAATCAAGAAGTTTCAAGATGTCGGTCACCGAAGATATAACATCGCTTAGTTTGCCGGAGAAGACTTTGGGACTTGGGAATTTAGACTAAAAGTATTTTGCGATCGAGTGACGTATCACAAGCAGTTGAAGATGAGAAATTCAGTGAGACGCCAGGAAACGCGACTTCCGAAGCCAAAGCGAGGGCTATTTTGATAAGTGCGGTAGCAGATAGTCCTTCAGAGTATCTACGAAGTGGAACGACCGCATATAGTATGTTGGAGAAACTCCGAGAAAACTTCAGTGATAAAGGTACGAAAAGCGGTCTGTTTTTAAGAAGGAAATTGAACGAAATGAAGTATAACGAAAGTGAACCGCTTACCATGCATTTCGTTAAGATGGAGAAATATTTCGCCCAGCTAAAGGACGCGGGCAGTACGATATCAGATGAAGGAAAGATTAATTATTTGCCGAGTTCGTATAATCAGGTCATCACCGCTCTGGAAACAATGCGAGATTTGGATCCGAGTTTGTACGAAACAGACTCCTTGGAGAGGAAAAGAAGAAAAGGAATTGCGTGATGATAACGATAATCGAGGATGGAATGTGCCTTCATCACATGTTTCAACTGCGGAAGGAAGGGACACATACAGCGAAAGTGCAGAGAACGCACACATAGGAAACATCCACAACGTAGTAAACAATATACTCAGCCGTTTCGAAGATCAGGTCGAGGACATAATCAACGAGGAGGCAAGAACAACACGAGTTCCTATTCATCACAAAACGACAGAGACGAAGATGATCCTGGTATAACGTTTACGTTAGCTGGAGAGCTTATGTGTAATAATATAAATAATATACAAAATAGAGTAATATGAATCGTGATCATGGTATGGATAAGAAATCAATTTGGTGTATCGACTCTGGATGCACAGATCATATAATGATTGATAATTTCTTCTCTTCAAGATATATAGAATTAAAAAACCCAAAAGGGAGAGCAGCTGCCAAGTCCGGTGTTGAACTATGTGCAATAGGTATCGGGAACATAGTATTGCTGTGAGGCTGAACTATGAGGATTTTATTATCTGTTACGGTTCAAAGGAGGTACCAAATACATCATACGGATGTACAGTGTGCTTTTCTATACAGAGATGTCGAAGGGTTTAAGATAGTTTTTCTGAAAAACAACTTTTTGTGTACGTTTTTATCAGCTATTGAGGAGTTTGAGATGAGCAAACTCTATCTCTTATTTTGTATTTGACGCGCTTGTAAGCGTTAGGTTCGTGACGGAGCTACTGCGTTCTCTATGTTCGGCAGGTTGCGAGTGCGGCCATTCGCTATTCTTCTCTCGAGCACTTGTACCGTCAACACGATGTGACGCGTTGTAAAAATTCTACCGCATTATAATAATAATCCATATTTGTTCTTTTTTACATAATAAACTCATGTTCAAGGATTGGGCTTCAACCCAGTTGTCTTTTATTTAATAGTGAAGACCAGTAATCGAAAGAACAAGCCCTTTTCCACAACATTCTTCCATAACCTGTAGCTATACTACCTTTTTCTTGCCTTGGGGCTATAATGTAACTGTATGATTCTTCATACAAAATTTGTATCAACCTTCAGTCAATGTTTTGAACAAAGTTGTAGGAACTAGATGAAAACTCTATACGAAATCATGCTGACTCACATAATAGCCCCAGTCCTACCTCCTTCGTATGCTGGTAGAGCTGAAGGTACTTCCCCTTGCCTCATACAGTGATTTTGTATGCCTCTTCCCCCCACGGTTCTGAACTTGAGATTGACCGTCTTTTTACCCTTTATGAGTCAGGTGAAGTGTTGAGAAAAAAGCGGTGGCAACTAGATTTAGATACCTCTTCAATATTCAAATCTCTTTGATAACGCCGCTTACTTCCCTCCTCTCGTGACCCTTCGATTAGCCTACACCTACCAACCCTGCTTTTGCCTCAGAAATATAGTTGTTGACCCGTTCATTTTTAAACTCTCAGAAATGCATTGAAAATGCCTTTTTCCACTGTCTGTGCTCAAGAATGATGCCGAGTACCAAAATGCGATTAAGAAAATTTCGGATTTTCCCAGTTTTCAGCGTTTCATTATGTTCCTAAGCATGCACAACATATTATGCCCTATGGGATAGGTTAATAACATGGAGCTGCTGTTGATTATACAGGTTTAATGAGATTGCGAATGATGGTTTCACAGTTATCATGGAAAGTCTAGTTTCCAGCTTTTTACAGTATAATACTGTGCACTTCAAGTTAATTGGTTTACTCTAATTTGATAATTTACGAAATTATATATAATTGATATATAATTCAATATAGTAATTTTGAGAATTCTTATATATATATTCATACATAAATTGAATAGAATTTTGAATACTTTTCCACTCGAGGAACCACGTGGCATTGCCTGATTCAATTGTATAACAAAGCGCAAATATATTTGTTATTAAATTTCCCTTCAAGTTGTTTTTAAAAATACATTTATCATCATTTCGGAAAAGGTGTGCTGAATCAATGAAAAGAAAAATCCTCCTCCTACATTAAACATCGTTTCACATAATGGGAATTGCGAGGATAATATTCTAATGAAATTGCTAAATATTACTTTACCTTAGATAAATTCATCAGGAGGAATTTATTTAACATCGATACATCTTCTAAAATGTGTATCAGTATTTTCTACTCCACCACTAGCCAACAGTAACGCATCAGGACTTTTGGATATTCATACAACCTCATTCCAACTCCATTTAGAAATTCTTATAGTCATAGTAACCAAAACGTCTCAACTGAATATTTTCAATGAGAGCTACTCAAAATTAATTGATTCCACCGAGAAATTATAGTTGATATAATCAGGCTCTCACTCGTATTTCATTGGTGGTACACTCTCTTTTCCTTCACACATGGAGGACGCGTGAGTCAAAGTTGTCAAAATTACCGCTTCAAATTTGTAATATACTGCGTAAATTTTATTAGGTGTATAACTTTGCTTCCGCCGTTTTTCGAAATTCAAGACTTCATTGTAAAAAGTTGGTTATACATTCATGATTCAAAGTATTGTCCATCGCTGGCCACTACTTCTCCCATCTTTCGGGCAGCATACAGATCAGCGTTGAAAAACTGGTCATCTTTTGAGCGATCCATGAATCGATCCAATTCTTTACTTCTTCATAAGACCGGGAGTGCTGGTCAGCTGGGCCGTGTCATTGATCAGAACAAGTGACAGTCCGAGGAGCGACGTCTGGAGGATACGGCGGGTGGGGTAGGACTCCCATTCCATAGTTTCCAAGTATGTCTTGACCACTTTCGCAACAGGGTTGAGCATTTGTCATGCTGTAAAATCACTTTATCATGTCTCTCGTTGTATTGTGGCCGTTTGTCTTTCTTTGTTCAGCTCAAACGCGGTAATTGCATTCGATAACGATCGCCTATGATTATTTCAGTCGGTTTTAACAACTCATAATACACTACGCCGAGCTGGTCACAAATACTGAGCATAAACTTGGAACCGTGGATATTCGGTTTGGCCGTCGACGTGGAAGCATGGCCGGGATATCCCCATGATTTTATGCGCTTGGGATCATCGTAATAGACCCATTTTCGTCCCCAGTCATAATGCGATGCAGCAATCTCTCCCGTCTTTGTCTTGCAAGCAGCTGTTCACGAACACACGAACTCCGTTCAACAGCTCTCAGCTTCAGCTCATTTGGCACCCAATTTCCCTGTTTCTGAATGTTCCCGCAGCTTTCAGGCGTTTTGAAATAGCTGGTTGCGTCCTCCCAATGACCCTGCCAATTCTTGTTGCGTTTGTGAGTCTTGATCAAGTAAATACCTCCAATGCGCATCTTCAAGCCTTCTCTCTTCCACCGACATGCTGGTCTTCGAGTTGGAATCACTGTTCTTGAAGCGGTGAAACCACTCTTGGCACGTTCTTCCACTAATGGCAGCCTCACCATGTATTTGAGAGCATTCGATGAACCTCAGCCGCAGATTTCTTCATATTGAAGCAGAAAACTAAAACCTCCCATAAATGACGAGAATTTGGCTCGTTAGCTGACATGTTCAATCGAGAATAACTTTGCAGTACAGACACAAACAAACTGATATTTCGATGGCATTATATTTACAAATACCTAAACATTGTATGACATCCCTATAATCTATTTATCCCAACTACCACTTACTACAGCCATGTATTGCAAAACGGCGGAAGCAAGTTATTCACCTAATAGTTTATATGAATATTGAATGAAAATTTTTCCTCTCTTAGTAGTTTTACGAGACCATCAGGTGATAAGTTGAATGAGTTACAGATTTGCATAAGGATCCAATTCCAATCAACCTCAGAACATTCACCTTTGTAAAATCAAATCAAAACTACTTACACTATTAACAGAAATGAGACCCTCACTAAATGAACCTTGGGAAAACTCTCAGACCATAACCATCAAGCTTTAATTCTCAAGTATCTGAGCTCTGACTCACCAAACTAATATGAATGCAGCAGTAAATTTCTCTTTCCGTTACGTTGGATGAGAATTCTATAGAAAGATCACCGAACCAAACATAACAAAATATCTCTCATTCAGATCAATACATTCCTGGTAAAAACGAAGTGTAACAAAATACATTGCGATGCATTCCACGGCGCGAAACACCACTCCGGCTTCATTCAGATGAACCTCGCATTGCACTGTAACTACAGTGTAACACTATTTCACCAGGAATATCATGTAAATTCTGAATCATCAAAGTGCCCAAACTCTTTTACCTCTGATGAATTCAGAACAGACACAATAAACTAACTAACGGACCGTTTCTCCAACGGATACCCCGACGGCTGACTAAATGTCGCACCGTGCAATGAATGACTCTAGGTAAAACCCTGCAAGTACGATAGACTCCACAGCAAGCGTAGATACCCAGAAATATATATATATACTATCCTTTATATATTATATATGGGGCATTCCACGTCAGATCGGCCAAAACAAAACGACATGTTTCCGATTGAGATCAAATTGGTGAGGTCAAAGGGTGCTCAAACAGACAAAACCCCGAATATGAGCGTTTTCATGCAGTTGTATGGATTTTACAGTACAAACAAAAGTCAAATTTTTATTGTTTCCTATTATCTCAACAGGAGATGGGATGGTCTGGAAAAATTCACACATCTATCAACTGAATTCTTTTTTAAGGAGATTTTTGAAAAACTTTTTCCCAAAAGTTTTGGAAAAAATTATTTTTCTCAAAAAGTCAATTCATTTCGAAAGGCCCAGTTTTCGATTTTTTTGAAACAAATATATATTGTAGCTGCATTCTTCACAGACATTTTCATTTTGAAATTCAAGGCCTTCAAAATTGTGGTAGTTATGAACGTTTCAGTGAAGCAACTCGCCTTATGGTATAGTTGTGCACGAGACTTAAATTTCACAGTGCGAGGAAATTATACTGTTGAGAGAAAGGATATGGGTCTGAGCAGAGAAAGGGCACGCAGTGTGCTTGACAATAATATTTATCATATGAAATATAAGCGGAGTGTACACATCAGCGGAAAAACACGTCTTGCATAAGCAAGTATGGTGGCACGAATGACGATAGAACGCATCGTCAGTGAGAACAAAATAGGATAGAGGAGGAGCTGAACAGCGACACATCGGACACCAACGGCACTAAAGCATAGCATATATATGTAAGCGTGCTAAATTCAAATGCTAAGGCTATACATATCATATATTTCCAACACTACCTCTATTCAAGCGCTTTCATATTGATCTCTTTAGTTCCAATTCCTTTACGCAAATCTAAAAATCTTTCTTTAGGAGTGGTTTTGTGAATGAATCAGCAAGTTGATCTTTGCTCCAGACGTATTTGACATCTATTCCTCCATTTTCATTTTTCAGGATGAAATGAGAGCCAGATATCAATATCTTTTGTCCTCTTGAAGACTCTGGGTTTTAATTGGGCAATATTGAACTTTGATTGTCAATACAGATGAGTCAACTTATTACAGTTTTTGATGCCTAAATCTGACATAAATTTTGAAGCCATATTCATACCCTTCCTTTGTTGCAGAACTTGCCACTACATACTCTGACTCTGTATCACTCAAAGTGACTATCTTTTGTCTTTGTGGATTCCATGTGATCCTTCACCAAATAAGCAAAACAAGAATCCCGTTGTGGAACATCTTGTATCTAAACCCCCGCAAAATCTGAGTCAGAGTAACCATGATTGATTTATCAGTGCAATTTCCATTATATACTATTCCATAGTGATGGTTCCCCTCAAATAACGAAATATACGGTTTCATATTTCCAATGTTCCTCATTGTATCCAGAAGAAAAACGACTCACATATCCAGCATTCGCTAAATCAGGCCCTACTCACCATCAAGAAACATTAAGCTCTCTATTGCCTCTCTGAGGAATGGATGATGATTTTTATTCATCTGACTTTACAAGAACCAAGGTCGTATGTACATCTGATGTAACTAATGTAGTAATAGGTTTTGAATCAAACATGTGAAATTTCTTAAGATTCGTTCAGAATAAGCATGCATGCTGATGGATGAATATCAATCTCTTTCTTCTCTTCTACGACTAATTTGCGTACCTACAAAAGTATCTGAATCATTGATAAGTAATGTCAAAGAGAGGAACTTAATTTAGATGATATGGAATCAAGCGTTTTTCTGCGATTGCGCAAGAAGGAGACCGTCATCAACGTATAAGAGCTAGAAAAATTTTCTCATCCTCATAAATACTAACACATATACAAGGTGTCCCATTTTAATTTTTATATCGGAACAATAACTCCAGCGAGAGGAGTTTTGGAGGAAAAAATGTTTTCGAACAAAGTTGTAGAGATTCCGAGGAGAACATCTGATGAGTGACCTTGACTTTGGCCTCAGATCTCAGCACTTCCAAAGGTCATTCAGAGGTCAACTTTTGTTTTTTTTCTTAGATAATAAAATCCCTATTTTTTGCAGATTCAGATTTGACGTTTAGAAAAACAAGAAACTTTTTTTTTTTGTCTGAATCATTTTATCCGAATTCCGCACGGGATGGCGCTCTGTTGATCGATAAAAAATAGAGTTTTTTATGCTAGAACACATCCGTATTGCTTTCTATGAAACGGCTTGTTTAACTCTTCGGTGTTTTTTCGGCGGCAGCTGTTTGCAATTACCGTAGCTTTGCATTAGAGTTACCCAATACTTGCACCACGAGGAAGTTGAAGCGATCGGATCTTGCACATCTTTGTGGCCCTGAGAATTTGATGAAACCCATATGATCAAAAATCAAAGTGTATTGTAAGATCCTGATCCGGAGACCAATGGTTTCCCATCGACCAATGTGTAATTATATCTGTTCCATATCACGTTACCTGATTGTTGCCAAACACAAGTATTTGCTCGTACTTGTGTTCCCCATGACAAGAAAGTTCATGCTAGGCATTTTACGAACATAAGTGTGGAATGTTGTATCCTTCATTCATTCACAAATTCCTTCGATATACGATTCAAACTTGAAGAAGATCTTTGATCAGTGTTGTGAAGGTCTCAATACCATGGATTATCTTCGGGGTGTAATCCTTGATATTCTCCTGATACTAGGAGAATGTCGACGTAATTACGCTGCAGCATCAAGATTGTATGGAGAGGAGTATCCGAATAGACGCCAGCCTTCACTTCAGGCGATACGCTCAATAGAAAGACGAGTTAGAAGAATGCATATCCCACGAGTCAGAAGGCGTTATGATGGAAATCGTATGGATGCACGCTCAGTAGCCGTTTTAGGAATGGTGCACCTGAATCCTCACGTTAGTCCCAGAGAAATCCAGCACCAATTAGGTATCCCAAGATCAACGGCACACCGCATACTAAGG
>JAFFJZ010000236.1:0-29605 GCA_018340375.1 Gonatopus flavifemur
GGCTTCTACTTTTTTGGCGCGAATAAGTCCACGCTCGTGCAAGGAAACGCCTAGAATGATTTTTACTAGGTTTTCTTTGTAGATTTACGAAAAGTAAATCATACATTACATTTGTAAGGGTTTAAGAAGTTACACCATACTATCGACTGTAATCCAGTTGCTTTCTGTCATTTGTAATTTCATTGCATTTTTAGGTTTTTTAATATTACGATCTGCGAGTACCAAGGACACTGGGTGTCTATTATATCCCAATGAAAAACTTCAAAAAGTAAAAATCACGCCAAGTACATGAAAATGCGGTCAATCCTAAAAATCTAAAAATACATTCAAACGAAAATTCTCCTACAATAAGAATTTCGATAAGATACAACAGGATATGCTTCACTTGAAAGACAAAGATGTGAAATCAATATGAGCTGCCAAGTACATTCGGTTATTCAAATGGTATGTAAACGATTTCTTGTATATTGTAACTTCAGTTTGTTTAAATTGTATTCAAAGCGATTTATGATTGTATTGAATTAACAATATATAGTGAGGTGAAACAAAAATTAGGTTCAACCATTTGACATACTAGAAACAACTCTGACCTATTTGAAACTCAACGTGTTGATCGTTTCTAATATGTTTTGAAATTTTTCACATACCAGAAACAGCGCCAAGTTATTCCAAACCAAACGCGTTAGTCGTTCCAAATAGATTTTGAAATCCACGTCAATGCGGAACACTTGGCGCGGCCGATGAAGATTTTATCATCCAACGTTTTGATCACATACTTTCAACAGAATTGTTTGAATACACTTGAGGCTCAAAACTCACGTAATGAGAATTTTCGTTTGAATGTATTTTTAGATTTTTTAGGATTGACCGCATTTTCATGTACTTGGCGTGATTTTTTTACTTTTTTGAAGTTTTTTTATTGGGATTTCACTTCCTTTTCTGGATGTGTCCTTAACTGAACATAAATAAAATTCGAATGCTCATGTCTAATTTAATAGCGATCGTAGCGATGAAGAAAATGTCCTCAGATCATTTGTGATATGAAAAACTCACTTGGGTTTCCATCAGTCATCTCATCATTGGACAGCAATAGATAATCGACATAAAGAATGAAGAACAGAAGGAAAGAAAAGTAAATTTCCCCATAAATCAATACATATGTGCAGGATTCCGAAAAGTAAATATTAATTGACCGATAAGTTGGCGCTCAAAGCAGCCCACGATTTTGTTTTAAACATGTATTGTGCAAGAATTCCCATTGTTTTTAAAATATGATTGTTAGGAAAACGAAACAAAACAGATTTTACGAACAGAGAAAACTTGCACACAATATGTTTAAAGTACCCAACAGAAATTTTTTTGATGAAACGAGAATTTGTACCATTTGGCATGAAGTTGAAAATAGTTTCCCAGCAAAATGTTTCAATGACTCTTTAGGATTATTTTAAAGAGTATCTTAAAGAGATGTCAAATATTCATTTATCATGCAACAAAAGAGATATCTTCAAAATATCTGGTCAAGAGCATTTTTCAGTACCGTACAAGAAATTTTTAGAATTTTGTGAAATATCCATCAAAATCATTTTGAAAAATTCTTCAAGAATATTTAGTCGGCTGTGGTATTATAAACGTATACGATGTTCTTCAAAATCACCTATAGAAGATTATAGTAATTGAATTGTTATTTGATGAGCAAGTGAAATTATTGCTTTTTGAAGAAATATATGTATGAGTCTTTAGCATTACGTGGCCAATTTCGTTCTTCAACTCGCAGATCATGAATAAATATCCACTTTGTACCTTTACTTCGTAACATGCACGTAAAGTTACCTTCGGAAATACTTTTTCCCCTGATGAAAAACAACGGCTATAACTTTATAAAAGTGTCATGCAATTTGGATTTTTGTGGTTGGCACTGCTTTTATACAGATATATGATATATCTGCATCTTGCCTGTTTTTCCTTCATCCACCTGTAATTCTACTCGAAGAATCTAGGGATTCATTATCAATTGAATCCACTTGGTAATCTGTGATGCCAATTGATAGTGGTGATAGCAAACTCACAGATCTATGGTATATTCGCTTCATTTTTTTTCTTTCTCATCCCCCTGAAATACTACGCAAAGAATCTGATACCATCATCGGATAGATCTGTGATATATCCACTGCACTTTTGCCTTTTCTTCGTTCGACTATGAGGTCACCAAATGAGATTGACAGTGAGAATAGCTAGCATACAAATTTGTGATACGTCTGCTTCATTTCTGCTTCGTCTCCAGCCACCTATGATTCTACTCCAAGGAAATGATGAGCCCAGCATGTTGTAAGAATCTGTGGCATATCTACTGTGTTTTCGCCTTTGAAAAATCGCTTTGATATACTTCAGTGTGACTAAAGTAACTGGAGACCAACTTCAACTTCTACCGTTGGTCAAACTATTCACATCTCTTTGAGGTTTTGTCATGAACTTCACTCTCTAAAAACTTTTATATTTCATTGGGGTTTTTGATGAATTCCCTTTCTGATTATAAGTGATGATTCAGTTATTGATTCATTACATAATCTTTAATCATCCATTTCATGCCATTCATTATCAATTGAATCCACTTTGTAATCTGTAATTCATACATTCAATACAAAATTTCCACAAGACCGCCTATATGAAATTGATAGTGGTGGTAGACGACGTACAGGTCTATGGTATATTTGCTTCTTTTTCGTGTTTTCTTATACACCTGTGATACTACTCAAGCAATCCGATAACAACTCTTGGTCAAGAAAGTATCAGGCCAATGAAGAAAGACAAAAACGACGAAAATATACCATTCGATCTGTACGTCGTCCACCACCACTATCCATTTCATTTAGGCAATTTCATAGGCAATTTTGTATTGAATGGATAAACTACGAATTATAAAGTGGATTCAATTGATAATGAATGGCATGAAACGGATGATTGAGAAGATTATGCATAACGAATCAACAACTGAATCATCGCTTATAATCAGAAAGTGGAATTCATCAAATATCAAATATAATCAGAGACATTAGAATCATTCAAAACCCCAATGCAGTATAAAAATTTTAGAATGAAGTTCATGACACAACCTCAATGAGATATAGAAGTTTTGAAAAACGTTGAAGGTTAGAGGATTGGTCTCCAGGCACTGTAGTTACATTGAAGTATATCAAATCTTTTTAAATCAAAACTATTAATTCAACAAAACGATTTGTCTAGAGCAAAAAGCACAGCAGATATGCACGAATCTTGGCGACATACTGGACTCATCAGTTTCTCGGGGTAGAATCACAAGTGGATGGAGACAAAGCAGAAATGAAGCAGACGAATCATAAATTTGTACGCTAGCTATTCAGCTAGACGATAGCTGTCACTATCAATTCCATTCAGTGGCCTCTTAGTCGAGTGAAGCGAAGGCAAGAGTGCAGTGAATATATCACAGGTCTATCCGATACTATTATTAGATTCATCGAATACCATCACAGGTGGATGAAGATGAAACAAAATAAAGCAAATATACCATAGATCTGTATGTTAGCTACCAATACTATCAATTTCATTTATATTCAAGAATCCGATAACAGCCTTTGTCAAAGAAACCTACTGAATCTTGTACAATGTTCTAGTTGAAGTCAATGCAGTAGCATGTAGTTCATGTTGTTGTTGTTGTAGTCAATGTAGTTGATTGATGTCTGATTCTTAATCAAATTTGGTTAGATTCAATGGACTGTTCCATTAGATAATAATCTTCATCAAAACTACAAAGACAATAACATTATATTAAACGTACCTTTTCTTACCAGACATCTCTTTATGGTTTTCTCTCTGAAGAGAGATGAAAAAGATTTGGAACAGTTATTTTAGAGCTTAGTTATTTAGTTGAGCTTAAGTATAGTCATTGTCGATCAGGGTATGCAGGGAGGACAATGTTTCATTCATTCACTTCTCTCGGAGCAGGCTCAATATCATCTGTTTCATTATTTGCTCATGATTCTATTGGGAAATAGTATAGATCAGTGGACTGTCCATCAAGGGTATGGTATATCCACTATAATTTTACCTGTGAAGAGATAGCGAATAAACTTGAATACTTCTCAAGCAAGCTCGGTATGATCTTTTCCATCAATTGTCTACGATCCTAATTGGAGAAATTGACAGTAGCTGGCTGTCCGTCAGGAGTTATGATATATCCGTTATGTTCTGGCCCATAGAATGATTGCGAATCAATTTGACTCCAGTAGGAGGATAGGACAGTAGCGGACTGTCCATGAAGGAATTATGATGTATCCGATATGCTCTCGCCTGTAAAGGAATCTTGCATTTTATGAATAATCCATCATATACAGAAAGAGCGACCTGTGTATATTCCCAATTTTCTGAATGTAGCAAATAGATTTATTATACTTTCAAACTTTTTCTGTTTTTTTTACAACAACCTCTTCATCATTTATTCAGTCTATTAATTCATGAATTTTTTGGAAGCACATATAAAAGTATATATACTTCAAGTTGTTTATTTATGTTTCATTGTCTGAATAACCTGTAGTAATCTGTACAATGTAGTCACCTGTAATTTACTATTCTTTAATATTTTAATAACTCATCAACACATCGCCTCATTGACAGGTTATATTTGTTTACGTATTTACAATGTATATAATTTGGAGAAACAAATTTATCTACCAATCATTGTACAGGTTACAAAAGACTGACAAACCATTTGGACAATATTGAAGCACCTTATTATACGTTATTATATTTTATATACTAATGAACAAATGATCCAATTATTGACATTCGAAGAAGAAAAGACAGAATAAATCTTAGTGCTGAAATCGCCTCTGGATAACAGGTCTTCGTGTTAAGAAGAAACCGATTAATCAGAAATTCCGAAAAGATGTTTTGATCGTAAGGGAAAACTTGAAACGTTTATATTTCGGTACCGATGAACCTGATCAAGCCTGTAGTGCTTAATCGAAAGTGTGTAATCGTAATATATAATGAAAGTGTAGTTATTTTTTTTATACACAATACGTGTCGTTATTGTGCATTGAACATTTTTTTCAGGAGGTTAAATCTCAGTTGAGCAGTAAAATATACACGTAGCGGACGACTTCTGCTTTCTTCACTTAAAATAAAAAAAAAAATACTTATACATCTTTTTCAGGGTTTCATATATTTATGCTGAGACGCTACCGCGTCCTTGATTCTGGTGAAGAAAACAACTATCATGTCAAATCCTTGGATTGTTAAGAATTTCAAATACTAAGTTTAATCAACCTCGATTTCCATACAAAACTTGCATACGTTATAAAATTGAAGTTGTATTCGATTTCCACTTCGAATTCATCAAATGAGGGTTATAATCGATGAAAGATGCTGACTGACAAAAAAATACCAGTTATTCAGCCAATAGAGTGCGTTTTTACTCACAAATTTCAATGAGCTAATTTGATAGTATATGAATGGTTTGACTTTTTATGGTCATGAAATTATTTTAGAGTCAAAAAGATATTTATTTAATGTATCGGTAAATGGAATCAATGAAATCAATTTCATCGATTCAAAGAATTTTTTCTTCAGTGTAGGTATATTCTGTCGAATAATTCGTATGAAATATGGAGAAAACCATATCAATGGATATAAAAATGAGAAAATTTTTTGGGTTCAAAATCATCACGCGATAAAAAAAAAAACCGAGTCTCAATATGCGATCAATTGTTGTAAGATATTTACCAGGTGTGTAAGTATGGAACCGAATTTTTTTGCGAAAACACGTGTATTGTAAATGATATGATACAAAGTAACTTATTCAAAGTATTGTCCGTCGCGTCTATACATCTTTTTCCATCTTTCTGGCGATTTGTGGATTTGCCACAAAAGAACTGTTATTCTTTGATAAACCAGTCATCGAGCCATTTTCTGTACATCTTCGAAAGAAGTAAAGCGCTGCTCAGCAAAGTCCGTGTCCCATCGATCAAAACACGTAATCGGATGGGGCAAGGTCCGTGAGTAAGGCGCGTGCTGAAGAATTCTAACGGAACGAATTCTAATGTTTCTGACCTGTTTTGCTTTGTGTGCTGGTGCATTGTCAGCAACAAAATCACCTTGTGTTGTCTTTGTTGGTATTCTGGTCGTTTTTCACGCAAAACGGATCCAAATCGATCATTTGTTGTCGGTAGCGTTGAGTATTGGATAGTTTCCCAGGTTCAGCAGCTGTAGTAGACATGCCCTTCCTGATCCTGCCCAAACACACAGCATTGTCTTTCGTCTGTAGCGGTTTGGTCTTGCTGTCGTGATGTTAATGTCTACCCGAGTAACCCATGACTTTTTGCGCTTTCAGGATTCTTGAAATGGTATCCGCCCTTCATCGCCAGTCACAATTCGATGGAGAAATGACTTCTTTGAACCTGGCGAGCAGTTCGCATGATGTTTTGAGGTTTTTCCTGCTGTCTTCGTTGAGTCTAAGGAACCATTTCCACCTTTTGTATCTTTCCCATGGCTTTCGCAACCGAAGGGATGGGCTTCGGGTCACCTTAACTGATCCAGTTGTTGTTGTGTTTGGAGCGTCGCCTTCGTCCAACAAGACTTTGCAGGTCATGTCTTCCAATTTTCGGTGGTCTTCCACGTCTCTTCGTTCCTGACATAAAAATCCCACTTTAACCCGTTTGAACCATCTGAAACACTGTGTTTTACCGAGAGCATTCTCACCAAATCTTCCACAAGTATTCGATGCGATTCGGCTGCCTTCAGATGAAAAACAGAAAAGTAGTGCTGTCCGGTAACTGCAATTGCGGCACAAAACTCGACATGTCGCCCTCAAAACTAATGCTACTTTAATGAAACCCGTGTTATTGTGAGTTGGAAATCTTGTCGGATATCAATGGCAATATCAAGACACTGCGATGTGATGTGTCGGTAACTGCATCGACATCTAGCGCCACCTATGGCAAATTCCGGTTTCATACTTACACACCTGGTATTATCAAATTGTAGCACACTGAAAAAAGATCTGACTAAATATGATTTGATGTACTAGTTAAATACTTCATGTTGGGCATAATCTAATCGTCGAATGCCGATCACGATTATAATCGCATTGTAACCCTGGTTAAAAGAATCCATTACTTCTGACAAATGGAATTAAATGAGATTTTTGGCCAGAACATTGTCCGAGAATCAACAGATTTGGCCAGATTCAGTGAGATTTGGCGAGAATCGACTGTTTTTCTGACCAAATCTCATTGACATTTGCTGGATGAGATTCGCCAGAACATTGTCCAAGTTCAACTTCGTAATTTAGTGAGATTTGGCGAGAATCAATGGTTTTTTTTATTGTGAATTAAATATTAATTCTAGAAAGAAAAGTGCTATGTATTTTCATAACATAAAGTGTCAAAATAGCGTGCCGTCAACTTGAGATTATAACATAACTTAATCTTGTCAAAGGTGCACGGGGTGCAGGAGAGATCATGTATACATCATAGAACCATTCGGTTCACATCATGTTCGCATAAACATAGTGAAATGCGGAAACACCTGGTACCATCATGACAGCATTCATGTGAAATAGTTTTCAGACTATTTCTCCATTATCCATGTTGCCATTAAATATAGCAAACATGGCTCATTTTTCTCAACGTGATATGGCTGAACATGGTGCCGCAATCCTTCAATACGGTACACGTTATTTGACGCGAAACAACAATTATATTGCCACGTTTTGCTGCAGCACAAAGCAAACACCACGATCAAACAAACAAACAAAAGAAGCAAACAGTCTGAGCGCGAACACTTGATAATAATTGAAATGCTGCTCTGTACAGCACTCATACTTGAATCGGAGAATTGCTGTACACGACGTGATATTTTGATTAAATGAAGCGTTGGTCGTAGCTTGTCATAAACGATTTGGTTGTTACACGCCGCTAGTATCCCCTTAAATGATACGCGTCGGTAACTCGCGTGTATCGTTAAAAGAGACAGAATCATAAGATAGAAAGAGAGATCCAATACCAACGCTAGTATCCCCTTAATAGAAACGTTTCAAGACAGCATCACAGTGGTTGAGGGGATACTAGCGTACCATCCGAGTAAAGATTTTGTGTGATAGATTTCTCCGAACTGAGCTTATGGAATTGTCTGGGATTTTCAGGAAATGATCTTGGATACCTTTTCAATTGCTGTACAGAGTCCAAATTGTAAATTTCGGGCAAAAAATTTTCTTTTACCGACTGAGAAAGAAATTTTTTTTCTACATTCAAAATTTGGACTCTGTACAGCAATTGAAAAGGTATCAGAAATTATTCCCTGGAAATTTCAGACAATTTCATAAGCTCAGTTTGTAGAAATCTGTCACACAGAATCTTTACTCGGATGGTACGCCAGTATCCTCAAGGTGATACTAGCGGCGTGGCAGCAGCCAAATCGTTCATGCCAGACTACGAGCAAACGCTTCAATTTTAACATGATATCACTTGGTGCAGCACTTTCATTTAAATCAGAGAAGTGCTGTACCAAAATGTAAATGATTTGGCTGCTGCCACGCTGCTAGTATCCCCTTAAGAGGATACGAGCGCATCGGTGGCTCCATCTGGTGGCATTTTATTTCCAACCAAAAGACTCGAAACTGAACGCATAAAGAAGTCTGAAATTTTCAGCATGGTGTCTACTAGTCGGGAAAAGTCGGGAATTCGGGAATAGGTCGGGAATATCGGTAGGTCGGGAGAAAGTCGGGAATAAGCAATGAATTTCGAAAGTATGCATCTGATTTCTTGAAATTTCGATTTATTTAAAATCTTACAAACAGAATTCAAATGGGAGGCATGAGAGCATAGTCCACAAGCCCTACTTGGATTCGAAACCTTAACATCATGATAACATGGTGAGATAGATTCATACTTCTTATAGTGCAAGTGATATTACGTTTTCTCATCATGAATTGTAGTACGCCTTTTACCAAAATTATATTAGAAATTACCAGTTTCCTCCCTTGTACAAATGTTGGACAGATTCGTATAAAAACTTTAAAATGGATACAAAAGTAGGATCGAAACGAATAGAAATGCAATCCAATTTTATCCATTTCGATCCTAGTTTTGTATTCATTCTCATGTTGTTATGAATGGCTTCTGCCCATCAAATGCCATAATTTATTGAATCAAATTATATTCCATGAATTCGAAAATCAAAATTTCCATCCAATAACTTTTCATCAATCCTAAGTACCTTATATTCCAATTAATGATCCCACCACTTCCGTGTGAATCATATATTCAATGAAGTTGATGCAATAACTCTACAGATACCATTGATGAATTCATTTCTGACTCAAAGAACAATTCATCGGTTCAAAACATTTTTCTTCCCAGTGTAGTTTGTTCCGTGGATTTGTTTCTAAATCTGAATCAGTGGAATCTCACTAATTCCGCAGTTGGATGTCATTTTCACTCATCACAATTAGGGCACATATCACTATGAAAATCAGTGAATATTCACTGATTCTGCAGTATATATGCAATTGGTTCTGCAGTGGTATACTTATCTACTGTGATTCAGTGGAATTCCACTGATTCAGTTTTAGAGAGTGAATTTTCATTGCATCCTCTTTCTTCCTGAAGACCAATTTGAATGCTATTCAGAAAGATTTGAATATATCCCAGCGTGTATGACCTCCGATATCTTCCCACTCTGGCCCAATTTCTTCTCATCCCTTTCCATTGGCAGGATGACCCATACGGGCCGATCGTGGCGGTCGTAATTTCGATCGTCGTCGAAGAAGAATGAGAAAAGAGTAAGAGCAAAAGAAGAAAGAGATGAAGAATATTATCTCAACGGGGGACTTTGAGTCCCCAGCCCTGCGGAGGACGATGAGAGGGAAGGGGGCCAAAATCTTAGAGAGACGGAAAGGCTTGTGATACGTCATTCGATAGGTCCCAACCCGAATCCAGCGATTTTTGTTCTTCGGATTCGGATCATTTTTCGCTGAGTTATTGTAATTTCAATACCTGATGTGGCAAAGTCAGGAAACACCTCATCACTTTTGAACGGGGCATGATAATTGCATCAAATTTCTCTTTAATCGGAGGTTTTCTCATCCCAATCTTTGCATTACCCAGAATCAACGGCGTGGACGTGGCGGGAACCTGATTCCTTGTGTGTGTGTGCATGTGTGTGCGTGTGTGTGAGGAGGTGAGTGTGTGTAGGTGGGTGTTGGTGTGTGTGGTTGTGTGTGGGATTGTGTGTGTGTGAGGGTGGGTGGGTGGTACGGTCATATGGGCCTGTGCGACCCACACACAACCACCCATACCCACACATCAAAATCTTAATGATTCCAAAATTCATTGAGTCTGATTTAGTGGTGGGCGATATTTAAAAAATATCGATATTGGGGTATCGATACTTATCGTAACCGAAATATCGATATGCGATGAATATCAGAAACGAAGTATCGATACTCTTTCGATATTATATCGATAATATTGGTAATCACATATTGACATACATGAATATTGTTTGAAGAATTTGTTATGCATCAATACCATTTTCGAATTGTTATTCAAATATGGAAAGAACGGTTTGATTATATTTCAAAAATATTTTATAAAATACAGCGAATTGATTATTTGTTTGGTATGAATAATGTTTCATTGAACGGAAGTTGTTTTTATTGACAGTGAATATTTGATTGATATGAACGCAATTCTCATTGATTCACAGGAAATAAAGGTGGATGGATCGGAATCAAATTTGGTCATACTGAATAAAAACCAATTCGCGGTATTCAAAAAAACATTCAGTGAATATAATTGAATTATCTTCTCAGTGCCCTACCAGCATAGGAATGTGGATGGATAATAGATGCTTCCGACATTCGGACTAAATGTCCACATTCAATGGGAAGAAAATGAACGCGAATATTGAACATCATTTTCATTAATGTCGAGAATCCAAATATCACCGTCGGAATTAAAAAGGTGATTGCACACTTCATAATTGGAGGTATTGAATGTATGAGTGGCGCTACGATCGAAGCATAGCGTCGCGACTCGTGGGTAAAATTTCGCGCGGCATTATACCTAGATTTTAACACTACGAAAGATTGCGGAGATTGCACCAAATAACATAGTCTTCAATAGAGACTTCCCTCACCATCGAAGTTCCCAGATTTGTATATCCATGGTCCCGATAGGTGTTTTGAGTAAACAAGAGTCGATATGACCAATTCTGAAATTTTTCAATTTTTTTCATTGGCCATTCTATTTAATTGAATATTCTGATGAATTGATCTGAGGGAAAAAGTGCATACATTATGCACAGTTGGTCACTCAGAAAAGAGAAAATTTTCCAAGCTAATGAAAAATCAAAAAATATTTTATTCTTCTGATCAGTTGAAAATTTTTATGAATCCATCACCAAAAAGTATATATCGAATTTCGATATTTTTGAGGTAAAATATATTGGACAGGAAAATATCGATTGCGGAGTTTGGGGATGTTGGTGAAAAGATAAAAATGAAATATTTTTCTTTATTTTCTTTTACAAAACAACTAAAATTTGTGACAGATTCTTTCCCCCCTGAAATACACATTCTCCAAGAGTGCTATTCCACTCCAATGAATTTAGAGAGTCATATTCATTCCAAAAAATTCCTCGTCAGTTACTGGCAAGTACCTCATCAGTTACTTGCTAGTGTCTGCTTAGTTTACCTGATTAGTCCCTCGTTGGTGAGAGCGTTACATTCCCTACCAGTTACTCATAAGTTTTCCCGATTAGTGCCTCACCAGTAAAAAGGATGAACTGATGAGTGCCTCATGGTTTACTAGCGAGAATTCCTACTAGGGGAATAAATGGGTTCCTTATCAATCAGGGAAGAGGTCCTAAGAAAAATTTGCATCATATCTAAAACTCGTCTTGAAGAAGTCTAAAAGATATCTTTTAGATATCTAGTAAGAGTTCTAAAAGATGTCTCACTCAAGACATGTTTCGGATGTCTAAAACTGTCGCATAAGACACCTCTTAGACTCCTTTTAGATATCTTTTAGAACAGTTTGTAAGACATCTTGCGAAGTCGCAAGACATCTTTTAGATTCCGAAAAGATATCTTTTTGTCTATATGGGACAAAGTCAACCTGTTTGCATCTTAATTTGAGAGAATTATTTCTCCATTATGTAGGTAATCGTTTTCCTCGCTCAATTTGTTTGCATTTTAGATTCAGTCAAGAAATGATCTGAATTTCAGACTTCCTTTCACAGTCGTGATCTGATTCACCCACATGATCCTGTTCACGCCATTTCACGGTACATAACAATTTAATACACTGTCAAGGAAACTTCACTATAGGCGAACAGCCATTGATCATTCTGGCGTATGCCCTTTTGTAGCTCTCTCCAAGACGAACACGACTGTTATTTCAGTTTTCCTTCATGCTACACAAAATTTCAAGTAATTCTGAGTTCCCACACAGCACGCAGTTCTTGGAGATATCTAGAAGAATACTCAATTGAGAGTTCTCCAAGGACTTTCTTGAAGAGTTCTTAAAGATATTTTTCGGAAATGTTGAAAAGATGTCTTGTAAAAGATTTCTAAAAGATGTCTTGATTCAAGACACCTCCAAGACGACCATGCGAGATGTCTTGAAGATATCTTTCAGAAGCGTTTGAAATACCTCTTCTTGGAAGACTTCAACAAGATATGTTCAAGGAGATAGATCGTCAGCAGGTTTAGGTTATGAATACCTGGTCATATGAATTGCCATGAATAACACTTGGAATGTGCCTTTTATTACAATCGAATTACAGATGTGATGAATCCGTTCACAAATTGAAAGCTTGAAAAATCTATATACATGCCGAAAGATTTTGAATTCTGCAGAAAGTACGATTTTGTAATCTTTCAATACCCGCGCTGGAATTAACGAATCTCCAAGACAGGAATATTTTACAAATTACTGAACTTTTTGCGCCTAATTTTATCCCAAAAAAAACTCCAAAACAGTAAAGAAATAACGCCAAGTACATGAAAATCCCAAAAACAAAGAATACAAAAATCTAAAACCACATTCTGAAGGAAAATTTCACTGCATTCAGAATTTCGAGGGGATATCAAAGATATGCTCCATTTGAAGAAGAAAAGATATGAAATCAATATGAGCGACCAAGTACATTGGTTAAAAAGTAAAAAAAATCACGCCAAGTACATGAAAATGCGGTCAATCCTAAAAAAAATCTAAAAACACATTCAAACGAAAATTCTCCTACAATAAGAATTTCGATAAGATACAACAGGATATGCTTCACTTGAAAAAAAAAGATGTGAAATCAATATGAGCTGCCAAGTACATTCGGTTATTCAAATGGTATGTAAACGATTTCTTGTATATTGTAACTTCAGTTTGTTTAAATTGTATTCAAAGCGATTTATGATTGTATTGAATTAACAATATATAGTGAGGTGAAACAAAAATTAGGTTCAACCATTTGACATACTAGAAACAACTCTGACCTATTTGAAACTCAACGTGTTGATCGTTTCTAATATGTTTTGGAATTTTCCACATACCAGAAACAGCGCTAAGTTATTCCAAACCAAACGCGTTAGTCGTTCCAAATAGATTTTGAAATCCACGTCAATGCGGAACACTTGGCGCGGCCGATGAAGATTTTATTATCCAACGTTTTGATCACATACTTTCAACAGAATTGTTTGAATACACTTGAGGCTCAAAACTCACGTAATCGGCCGCGCCAAGTGTTCCGCATTGACGTGGATTTCAAAATCTATTTGGAACGACTAACGCGTTTGGTTTGGAATAACTTAGCGCTGTTTCTGGTATGTGGAAAATTTCGAAACATATTAGAAACGATCAACACGTTGAGTTTCAAATAGGTCCGAGTTGAATACAATTCAAACAAACTGAAGTTACAATATACAAGAAATCGTTTACATACCATTTGAATAACCGAATGTACTTGGCAGCTCATATTGATTTCACATCTTTTTTTTTTTCAAGTGAAGCATATCCTGTTGTATCCTATCGAAATTCTTATTGTAGGAGAGTTTTCGTTTGAATGTATTTTTAGATTTTTTTTAGGATTGACCGCATTTTCATGTACTTAGCGTGATTTTTTTTACTTTCTTGAAGTTTTTTTATTGGGATTTCACTTCTTTTTCTGGATGTGTCCTTAACTGAACATAAATAAAATTCGAATGCTCATGTCTAATTTAATAGCGATCGTAGCGATGAAGAAAATGTCCTCAGATCATTCGTGATATGAAAAACTCACTTGGGTTTCCATCAGTCATCTCATCATTGGACAGCAATAGATGATCGACATAAAGAATGAAGAACAGAAGGAAAGAGAAGTGAATTCCCATAAATCAATACATATGTGCAGGATTCCGAAAAGTAAATATTAATTGACCGATAAGTTGGCGCTCAAAGCAGCCCACGATTTTGTTTTAAACATGTATTGTGCAAGAATTCCCATTGTTTTCAAAATATGATTGTTAGGAAAACGGAACAAAACAGATTTTACGAACAGAGAAAACTTGCACACAATATGTTTAAGGTATCCAACAGAAATTTTTTTGATAAAACGAGAATTTGTACCATTTGGCATGGAGTTGAAAATCGTTCCCCAGCAAAAATGTTTCAATGACTCTTTAGGATTATTTTAAAGAGTATCCTAAAGAGATGTAAAATATTCATTTATCATGCAACAAAAAGAGATATCTTCAAAATATCTGGTCAAGAGCATTTTTCAGTACTGTACAAGAAATTTTTTAGAATTTTGTGAAATATCCATCAAAATCATTTTGAAAAATTCTTCAAGAATATTTAGTCGGTTGTGGTATTATAGACGTATACGATGTTCTTCGAAATCACCTATAGAAGATTATAGTAATTGAATTGTTATTTGATGAGCAAGTGAAATTATTGCTTTTTGAAGAAATATATGTATGAGTCTTCAGCATTACGTGGCCAATTTCGTTCTTCAACTCGCAGATCATGAATAAATATCCACTTTGTACCTTTACTTCGTAACATGCACGTAAAGTTACCTTCGGAAATACTTCTTCCCTGATGAAAAACAACGGCTATAACTTTATAAAAGTGTCATGCAATTTGGATTTTTGTGGTTGGCACTGCTTTTATACAGATATATGATATATCTGCATCTTGCCTGTTTTTCCTTCATCCACCTGTAATTCTACTCGAAGAATCTAGGGATTCATTATCAATTGAATCCACTTTGTGATCTGTGATGCCAATTGATAGTGGTGATAGCAAACTCACAGATCTATGGTATATTCGCGTCATTGTGTTTCTTTCTCATCCCCCTGAAACACTACGCAAAGAATCTGATACCATCATCGGATAGATCTGTGATATATCCACTGCACTTTTGCCTTTTCTTCGTTCGACTATGAGGTCACCAAATGAGATTGACAGTGACAATAGCTAGCATACAAATTTGTAATACGTGTGCTTCATTTCTGCTTCGTCTCCAGCCACCTATGATTCTACTCCAAGGAAATGATGAGCCCAGCATGTTGTGAGAATCTGTGGCATATCTACTGTGTTTTCGCCTTCGCAAAAATCGCTTTGATATACTTCAGTGTGACTAAAGTAACTGGAGACCAACTTCAACTTCTACCGTTGGTCAAACTATTCACAGCTCTTTGAGGTTTTGTCATGAACTTCACTCTCTAAAAACTTTTTATATTTCATTGGGGTTTTTTGATGAATCCCCCTTTCTGATTATAAGTGATGATTCAGATATTGATTCATTACATAATCTTTAATCATCCATTTCATGCCATTCATTATCAATTGAATCCACTTTGTAATCTGTAATTCATACATTCAATACAAAATTTCCACAAGACCGCCTATATGAAATTGATAGTGGTGGTAGACGACGTACAGGTCTATGGTATATTTGCTTCTTTTCCGTGTTTTCTTATACACCTGTGATACTACTCAAGCAATCCGATAACAACTCTTGGTCAAGAAAGTATCAGGCCAATGAAGAAAGACAAAAACGACGAAAATATACCATTCGATCTGTACGTCGTCCACCACCACTATCCATTTCATTTAGGCAATTTCATAGGCAATTTTGTATTGAATGGATAAACTACAGATTATAAAGTGAATTCAATTGATAATGAATGGCATGAAACGGATGAATAAAGATTATGTAACGAATCAACAACTGAATCATCGCTTATAATCAGAAAGTGGAATTCATCAAATATCAAATATAATCAGAACGTGGAATCATTCAAAAACCCCAATGCAGTATAAAAAATCCTTAGAATGAGAAGTTCATGACACAACCTCAATGAGATATAAGAAGTTTGAAAAACGTTGAATGTTGAAGTTGGTCTCCAGGCACTTTAGTTACATTGAAGTATATCAAATATTTTAAATCAGAACTATTAATTCAACAAAACGATTTGTCTAGAAGCAAAAGCACAGCAGATATGCCACAGATCTTGACGATATACTGGACTCGTCAGTTTCTCGGAGTAGAATCACAAGTGGATGGAGACAAAGCAGAAATGAAGCAGACGAATCATAAATTTGTACGCTAGCTATTTAGCTAGACGATAGCTGTCACTATCAATTCCATTCAGTGGCCTCTTAGTCGAGTGTAGCGAAGGCAAGAGTGCAGTGAATATATCACAGATCTATCCGATACTATTAGATTCATCGAATACCATCACAGGTGGATGAAGATGAAACAAAATAAAGCAAATATACCATAGATCTGTATGTTAGCTACCAATACTATCAATTTCATTTATATTCAAGAATCCGATAACAGCCTTTGTCAAAGAAACCTACTGAATCTTGTACAATGTTCTAGTTGAAGTCAATGCAGTAGAATGTAGTTCATGTTGTTGTTGTTGTTGTAGTCAATGTAGTTGATTGATGTCTGATTCTTAATTAAATTTGGTTAGATTCAATGGACTGTTCCATTAGATAATACTCTTCATCAAAACTACAAAGACAATAACATTATATTAAACGTACCTTTTCTTACCAGACATCTCTTTATGGTTTTCTCTCTGAAGAGAGATGAAAAAGATTTGGAACAGTTGTTTTAGAGCTTAGTTATTTAGTTGAGCTTGAGTATAGTCATTGTCGATCAGGGTATGCAGGGAGGACAATGTTTCATTCATTCACTTCTCTCGGAGCAGGCTCAATATCATCTGTTTCATTATTTGCTCATGATTCTATTGGGAAATAGTATAGATCAGTGGACTGTCCATCAAGGGTATGGTATATCCCCTATAATTTTACCTGTAAAGAAATAGCGAATAAACTTGGATACTTCTCAAGCAAGCTCGGTATGATCTTTTCCATCAATTGTCTACGATCCTAATTGGAGAAATTGACAGTAGCTGGCTTTCCGTCAGGAGTTATGATATATCCGTTATATTCTGGCCTATAGAATGATTGCGAATCAATTTGAATCATTCCCCTTGAGCATACTCCGTATGATCCATTCGATCATCTGCCAACGACTCCAGTAGGTGGATAGGACAGTAGCGGACTGTTCATGAAGGAATTATGATGTATCCGATATGCTCTCACCTCAGAATTTATAAATTTGAATTATTTTCCATGACTGAACCTTGTATGATTTTCTATGATTCGTCTCTGGTTCCGGTTAGAACCACCAGTAGTAAACTATCCGTCACGGATTATGATATATCCGCTATGCTTTTGCCTGTAACGGAATCATACATTTCATGAATAATCCATCATACATAGCTTACCTGTGTATATTCCAATTTTCTGAATGTAGCAAATAGATTTATTTATACCTTTCTCAAACTTTTTCTGTTTTTTTTACAAATAACCTCTTCATCATTTATTCATTCATTAATTCATGAATTTTTTGGAGTAATATATAAGAGTATATATAATTTCAAGTTGTTTATTTATGTTTCATTGTTCTGAATAACCTGTAGTAATCTGTAATAATGTAGTCACCTGTAATTTAATTATTCTTTTAATATTTTAATAACCTATCAACACATCGCCTCATTGACAGGTTATATTCGTTTACGTATTTCCAATGTATAAACCTGTAGTAATCTGTAATAATAATGTAGTCACCTGTAATTCATTCATCTTTTAATTATTCTTTTAATATTTTAATAACCTATCAACACATCGCCTCATTGACAGGTTATATTTGTTTAAGTATTTACAATGTATATACTCTATAGGGGAAAAAATTCATCTACCAATCATTGTACAGGTTACAAAAGACTGACAAACCATTTGGACAATATTGGAAGCACCTTATTAAACGTTATTATATTTTACATACTAATGAACAAATGACCCACTATTGGACATTCGAAGAAAGAAAGACAGAACAAATGATCCACTATTGGGCGTTCGAAGAAAGAAAAAGAGACAGAATAAATCTTTGAAGCATTGAAAATCGCCTCAAGGATAACAGGTCTTCGTGTTAAGAAGGAACCGATTAATCAGAAATTCCGAAAAGATGTTTTGATCGTATGAAAACTTGAAACGTTTATATTTCGGTAACGGATGAACTGATCAAGTTCGTAGTGTGCTTAATCGGAAGTGTGTAATCGTATTATATGATGAAAGTGTAGTTATTTTTTTGTGACACACAATATGTGTCGAGTTATTGTGCATTGAACATTTTTTCAGGAGGTTGAATCTCGGTTGAGCAGTAAAAGATACACGGTAGCGGACGACTTCTGCTTTCTTCACTTACATCAAAAAAAATACTTATACATCTTATTTTCAGGATTTTTTCATATACTTGGCGTCGAGACGCTACCGCGTCTCTTGATCCAAAGGATATGTGGAAGATTTTTGGTATATCGTAACTTCAGTTTGTTTGAACTGTATTGAAGGTGATTTATGATTTTCGAAAAAGCATTATGGTATTGAAAAAATAAATAAAACAAGTGTATCGTTCTGCCCGTATATAGATACCAAGAAGTGAAGAAAAAAGTAGAATTCCACAAAACATACAAGTGTCTCACAAAAACCTCTAAAAACTCCAACACAGTAAAAAATAACGTCAAATCCCAGAAACCATACAAACGTTTTACAATAAAGCTTGAAAAAAAATCCTCGAAAAAAATACTTCACCCTTTCCGGAAGATTACTTGATAAAAATATACCATTAACAAAAAAGATGTGAAAGGCGACCCTGTTTCGGAATTTGCATCAATCAAGAACACTTGGCGTGGCCGGAGAAGATTTTATGAAATCATATCATTTAAATTTCTTGTTTAATGTTCTATAGAAATTCATTTGTATATCAAGAAGGCTAAAAACTTCTACCTTCGGCCACGCCAAGTGTTCCTGGTTGATGCGAATTCCGAAACAGAGTTGCCTTTCACATCTTTTTTGTTAATGGTATATTTTTTATATCAAGTGATCTTCTGGAAAGGGTGGAGTATTTTTTTCAAGGATTCTTTTCAAGCTTTATTGTAGAACGTTTGTATGGTTTCTGGGATTTGATGTTATTATTTACTGTGTTGGAGTTTTTAGGGGTTTTCGTGAGACATTTGTATGTTTTGTAGAATTCTAATTTTTTTTTTACTTTTTGGTATCTATATCCTTCGATATCCCCTCGAAATTCTGAATGCATTGAAATTTTCCTTCAGAATGTGTTTTTAGATTTTTGTATTCTCTGTTTTTGTGATTTTGATGTACTTGGCGTTATTTCTTTACTTTTTTGGAGTTTTTTTTGGGGATTTCACTTTTTTTTCTGAATACGCTCCCAACTGAACCCAAATAAAAATGAAATACCCCTGTCGATTTTATGGCAATCGTAGGAATGAAGGAAATGTCCTCAGATAACTTATGTGATATAAAGATCCACTTGGATTTCCATCAATCATCTCATCATTGGACGGCAATAGATCATCGAAATGAAGAATGAAGAAAAGAATGGAAGGGAAGCGAATTCCCATAAACAAATATACGTGTGAAGAATTCCGAAAACTGAATTTTCCTCGACTGATAAGTTGGCGCTCAAAGCAGCTCAAAGCAGCTCAAAGCAGCTCACAGCACTCAAAGTAGCTCACGCCGCTCAAAACAGCCCACGATATTGTGCTGAACATGTCTTGTGTGGAAATTTCCAGTGTTTTCAAGAAATCATTGTAGGAGAACCGAAACAACATAGATCCTACAGACAGAGGAAACTCGCGTACAATATACTCAAGGTATCCAACAGGAATTTTTTTTGCAAGATAGAATTTGTACTGTTTAGCATGAAGTTAAAAATAGCTTTCCAGCGAAAATTTTTCGGTCACTCTTTTGAATCATTGTGAAAAGTAGCAGATAGCAAAAGTCCCAAAAACTAGATCCCATTGAATCCTTCTGGACACACAAAACGAACTACTGGAATGTCAGCAGAATAGAGTTCTTGAGAATTCAAATCGCCTTTTGTCATACTGTATATTGTACTGTATATAGTATGGCAAAGGGCGATTTGAATTCTACAAGAACTCCATTCTACTGACATTTCAGTGATGCATTTTGTGGTTCCAGAAGGATTCAATGGGATCTAGTTTTTGGAACTTTTGCTATCTGGGTAAAGAGATGTCAAATATTTATCATGCCACAAAAAGATATATCTTCAAGATATCAGATTGAAGACATTCTCTAGTACTGTACCGGACATTTTTCAGAATTCTGTGGAATATCCATCGAAATCATTTGAAAAAATTCTTCAAGAATATTTGGTTCGTTATGGTATTATGAAGGTATCAAGAGACGCGGTAGCGTCTCGACGCCAAGTACATGAAAACCTTGAAAAAAAGAAAAAATGAAAGAGCATAAGTCGTGCGCTACCGTGTATCTTCACACGAAAACCAAGATTTTCTATAGTCGAAAAATGTTCAACCCACAATAACTTATCACATATTGAATTTCACGAGAAAATAATCACACTTCTAGTATATAATTTGAATACACACTTTCGATTAAGCACACTACGAAGTCGATCCGTTTACGCGATCCCGATATACAAACGTTTCAAATTTTCATGCGATCAAACATCAGGATTTTTCTTCATCATCATCGCCACTTTCGATTTATTTTAATCACGATAGCGACTACAGTTTTTCGTCATCGGAATTCGGGAGGGTTTCTTCCATTGGCATAGAGATATTCTGTCTCTTTCCTTCTTGGGACATCCAATATTCTGTCCTTTTTCCTTTCTTCCAATATCCAATAGCATTCACTTCAGTTAATGTATATTATAATCCAAACATCCAATAGCGTTGATTTCAGTGTGGTGTGGTCTATACATTGTCGAAAAATAAACAAATAACCTGTCAATGAGGCGATGGGTTGATAGGTTATTATAATATTAAAACAATAATTGAAAAATGGATAAATTGCTGGGTACTACATTACAGGTATTACAGGTCGTTATAACAACAATCAAACGCACACAAATAACCTGGAATTATATATACTTTTATACATGACTTGAAAGAATTCATGAATGAATTAATGAATAAATGATGAAAGGTTATTTGTAAGAAAAACAGAAAAAGTTTGAGGAAGGTACAAATAAATCTATTTGCTACATTCAGGAAATTGGTATATACACAGGTGAGCTCTGTATGATGTATTATTCATAAAATACAATATTCCTTCACAGACAACAACTCAGCAGAAATACCGTAATGAACAGTCTGCTACTGTTGGTTCTTACCACCAGAACCACAGGCTGATGATCAAATGAATCATACAAGGTCTAGTCAAAAATAATGATTCAAATTTATGCATTACTTTTAGGTGAAATCTTATCGGATATACCATAACCCCTTACAAACAATCTACTATCAGGTTGTCCTGCTAGAGTCGTTGGAGAATGATCAAATGGATCATATCGAGCATGCTCAAGAGAAAGATTCAAGTTTATTTGCAATTCCTCCACATACCAGAAAGTCAGAGATATATCATAAGTTCTGACGGACAGTCAACTACTGGAGCCTTCCGAAGTAGCTGATCAAAACCAGATGACCAGCTACTTCGGAAGGCTCCACTGTCGATTTCTCTAATTAGGATCATAGGCAATCGATGGAAAAGATCATGCCGAGCCTGCTCAAGGGTGATTATTGAAGTTTATTTGCTATGTTTTTACAGGCAAAAGTATAATGGATATACCATAATCTCTGATCCACTATTCCGCAATCAGAATCGTGAACAAATAATGAAACAGAATAGTGAATAGATAATGAATGTAAATTCAATTATAGCAAGTTTGAAAAACATTCGAAAATAAGGTTAGTCACCGAGCACTTCAGGTATACTAAAATATGACATCCTAAATCAAAATTATGAACTATATACAAAATGGTTCCCCTAGATTCTTTGAGTAAAATTACAGGTGGATCAAGAAAAAGTGGAAAGGATGCAGGTATACTATACATCTGTATGTTACTTACCATCACGATCAATATCATCAGGTAGCGTGGAAGGAAAATGAAGAAAAGGCAAGAGTGCAGTGGATATACCACAGGTCCTTGCGTTAGGTACACTATTATCAGATTCTACAATAGAATCACAGGTGGATGAAGGAAAAGCAAGAAGGATGCATGTCACCATACATCTTAATCTTGCGTACCACAATGATCAATGTCATTAGGCAGCGTCATAGGAAAATGAAGAAAAGGCAGAAGTGCAGTGGATATGCAAGTCCTTGCATTGAATAATACCACTATCAGATTCTCCCAACAGAATCATTGGTAGATGAAGAGAAAGCAAAAAGGATGTAGATGTACCACACATCTGTATGTTAAATCCTACCATGATTATGAGGTAGCGTTGAAGGAGAATGCAGGAAAGATAGGAGCGCAGTGGATATACCACAAATCTTTGTATCGGGTACTTTCCACTGACCAATTGACGAATGATTAGAGAGACTGTTTAGGATCAACTCGACCAAAATTGAGCAGATACAATATGCTCATTATAGAAATGGTTGCAGAACAACTACAGGTCAATTGACTGATGTGATTGGATGTGACAATTCATTCTGAAGGTTTGCTTCCAAAGTTCCATCTTCTCAGTTGTTCCATTCAAGCTGGATTATATTTGTGTTCTTACAAACCTTCATTTTCATCTTCACTTATCTTGGTTTTGGAATGATTCAATTCTCCAATATCGTGAATATTAAATGGTTTGGATATTTGATACAATATTGCTTTTAATGATCATGAATCACTTTTAATACATTTTGAACATTTCATAGATCCTAGAGCTACTAAATCTCTCAACCCAGAAAACTCTATGACAATTTAATAAAATTCATGATGTTTGAGAATTGAATCATTCCAAAACCAAGATAAGTAAAGATAAAATGATGGTTTGTGAGAACACAAATATAATCCAGCTTGAATGGAACAGCTGAAAAGATAGAACTTTGGAAGAAAACATTCAGAATGAATTGTCACATCCAGTCACATCAGTCAATTGACCTGTAGTTGTTCTGCAACCATTCCTATAATCAGAATATTGGAAACAAAACGACTCCTCTAGAGGCAAGAGCACAGCAGATATGCCACAGATCTTGACGACATACTGGACTTATCGATTTTTCGGAGCAGAGTCACAGGTGGATGGAGACAAAGCAGAAATGACGCAGACGAATCATAAATTTGTACGCTAGCTATTTAGCTAGACGATAGCTGTCACTATCAATTCCATTCGGTGGCCTCTTAGTCGAGTGAAGCAAAGGCAAGAGTGCAGTGAATACATCACAGATCTATCCGATACTATTATTAGATTCTTTGGATAGCATCACAGGTGGATGAGGATGGAACGAAATGAAGCAAACATACCGTAGATCTGTATGTTAGCTACCAATACTATCAATTTCATTTATATTCAAGAATCCGATAACAGCCTTTGTCAAAGAAACCTACTGATTCTTGTACAATGTTCTAGTTGAAGTCAATGCAGTAGAATGTAGTTCATGTTGTTGTTGTTGTAGTCAATGTAGTTGATTGATGTCTGATCCTTCATCAGATTTGGTTAGATTCAATGGACTGTTCCATTAGATAATACTGTTCATCAAAACTACAAAGACAATGAAATTATATTGAAGGTACCTTTTCTTACCAGACATCTCTTTATGGTTTTCTCTCTAAAGGAAGATGAGAAAAGATTTGGAACGGTTATTTTAGAATAAGCAATATCTCTAGTCACTTTAGTTGAGCTCAAGTGTAGTCATTGTCGATCAGGGTATGCAAGGAGGACAATGTTTCATTCATTCACTTCTCTCTGAGCAGGCTCAATATTATCTGTTTCATCATTTGCTCACGATTCTAGTTGGGAAATAGTATAGACCAGTGGACTATCCATCAAGGGTATGGTATATCCACTATAATTTTACCTGTGAAGAAATTGCAAATAAACTTGAATAATTCTGAAGCAAGCTCGGTATAATCTTTTCCATCAATTGTCTATGATCCTAATTGGAGAAACTGACAGTAGCTGGCTATCCGTCCGGAGTTATGATATATCCGTTATGTTTTGGCCTATAGAAAGATTGCGAATCAATTTGAATCATTCCCCTTGAGCATACTCCGTATGATCCATTTGATCATCTGCCTACGACTCTAGTAGGAGGATAGGACAGTAGCGGACTGTCTTTTGCCTCAGAATTTATAAGTTCGAATCATTTTCCTTAAGGGGTAATATCATCTTGTAACAAGACAAACTGAGCCTTATTTCGAAGGCTTACTGTGAAGTCAAAGAAATTATTTTCATTATGAGGTTTTGTACTGACGGAAGTAATAGTCTTCAGGTATGAGAAACATATTTTATTGAATTTTTTAGATGCAAAATGGCAGCGTGGAAATACATTGAAAGAAAGCCATTTTTTTGTATATACCTGCCCGGCCGTACCGCTACTGGTCACAATTCTTGATCTAGAACAAAAAACCAAAGATTTTCTCAAAATATATTGTGAAATCTATAGAATATCGTAGGATTTTTTTGAAAAATGAATTAAAAAAAGAATGGCATCGTTTTGAAATTGAAAAACCTGTTTTCTTCGAAAAAATCGATCGAAAATCGGCTATAAAATCGGTTTAACAACAAATATCGAAAAAATCCTACGATGTTCTATAGATAATCATGTTTTCAAGATACAGTGGAAATTTCAAAGGAATCGGTTGAAAATTGGCAGATTTATCGGTACGGCCGACTCCAAAAACATGGTTTTGTGATAAATGCGTTTCAAGTTTTGAGTAGTATGTATGTAGTGGAATTTTTGTTTTACCTGTAATCTGCAATGCCTGCTTCATATAATTGACCTTCCAAATGAAGGTTTTCTTGGTCCTCATCTTTTCTGGATGAAGTTGCATCTTTCCGAGCCGCTTCAGCCTCTTCAGTGAGGGAACGCTCAGAAAGCGAGATACGAACCGCATCGGCTTCCGAGCAGAAATCGTAACATTCTCCTCCAATTTTGATGCCCAATCGCTCCATTACTTTGAGTATTCCACTGTAGCCATCATTAAAATATAAAACAGCAAGGAATACAGCCGAATTGAGGACAATTTCGCCACTAGAAATGTTCTTAGGAGCCATAGACCATACAAGTGAATTGAAACTCTCATTGGAGTTCTGTGTATATCCACCTAAGCAACGAGTAAGAAGTTCATCTCTACTCAATTCTTCGTAAATTGGCTCCACAGCTTCAAATACTTCCATTGGCATAGGCGTTTGATGTTTATAATTTTGTACATCTTCTGAAATTGCCTCCGTTGATTGCCAAGAGCACCATGACTTCTCACCTACAGGGCAAAGGTGGTGTTGAGGCTTCTCATCAGTTGAAATTTTATGGTACAACGCTTCTCAAATAGCTTTCTTCATATCCTGGATAGAATTACAGTGACGTCTGATTGCGAGGCCGTAGTATATTGATAATTTATCAATTTACCAGTTAATTTTCCTCGACCGCTTGGACCTTTAGTTTTTTTCACCAAATTTCTCAAACGTGTACTCATTCTTTTTTGAGTGTGATCTATGCACTTTTTCTTCAGCACATTTTCTCTCTTTCTAGTTTGAAAGTGAAAACTGTCGGTAAATTTCATACAAACGAATTTCGAGGCCTTATCTAAAAAATCTCTGAATATCGCTTATTTCGCTCTCCGACTACGCGCAAAAAATCGCTATTTTGATAAACTTAGAATCTTTCTTCCTACATAATCGACATTTCTCATCATTCTTGAATAGTTTAGGAAGTGTTTAAGCCAATAAAAAACAATGAAAGAAAAAGTTACAAGGGTATATTACCCCTTAACTAAACCTTGTATGATTTTCTATAATTTGTCTGTGGTTCCGGTTAGAGGAACCAATATAGCAAATTGTCCGTCAGGGATCATGGTATATCTGCGATGCTTTGCCTGTAACGGAATCATACATTTCATGAATAATCCATCATACACAGCTTACCTGTGTATATTCCAATTTTCTGAATGTAGCAAATAGATTTATTTGTACCTCTCTCCAACTTTTTCTGTTTTTTTACAAATAACCTCTCCATCATTTATTCATTCATTGATTTATGAATTTTTCCAAGTGATATATAATAAAAGTATATAATTCGAAGTTATTTGTTCGTTTAATTTTTGTCTGATAACCTGTAGTAATAACCTATAATGTAGTAGCCTGTAATGAATTGATTTTTTAATTATTCTTTTAATATCCTCATAACCTATCGACACATCGCCTCATTGACAGGTTATATTTGTTTACGTATTTACAAGGTATATACTCTATATATATTTATATATATTGAAATGAACGCTATTGGACGTTGGTAAAAAGAAAGAGACAGAATCCTTCATTTCTCACACGAGTTTGAGGAAGAAAATGAACGCTATTGGATATTGGAAGAAAGAGAGAGATACAATATCCACCATCAAAAAGAAAAAGACAGATTGGATGAACATGTTGTGAGTGATTAGAATAAAATAATCACTGACGGAGAAGAAATCCTGATATTTTGATCGCATGAAAATTTGAAATGTTTATGACTCAGTATCGCGTCAACTGATTGAGTTCGTAGTGTGCTTATTCGAAAGTGTATAGTCGAATTATATATTCAAAGTGTAATTATTCTTTTGTGACATTCAATGTGTGACGAGTTATTGTGCATTGAAAATTTTTCTAGAAGGTTAAATCTCGGTTCACGAGTAAAGATACACGGTAGCGCGCGACTTCTGCTTTTTCTTGTATGTATATATATATATATATATATATATTTTCCTTCACGTTTTTTTATGTACTTGGCGTCGAGACGTCACCGCGTCTCTTGATGTACAGCCATCAAGTAAATTCCAAAAAATTCTCATCTATACTTAATGATGAGTTATTTTCCAATAACGATGAGATAGAAATGACTGAAGAAGAATCTGTGTTATCCACGGCCAACTTATCTGACATTTGTTTATATAATAACAGTTTTTCCAAAAATCACTTTACTCTGAAAATGTACACCATTGACACTGTTTCACTATGTCATATTGACAATTATAAGCATCAAAATTGAACTGTCTGTATAGCTCAGGTCACTGAAGCGTAAGTACATCGTAAGATGTGCAGGTCCGATTCTCGCCACCTCAAGGATCAATATAAAATAAAGTTCATAGGAGTGCTAGAGCGACATAGACAAACAGGGAAAGAAGGGGAAAAGGAAAGAAAAGATGTGTCAGAATTTTTTGTGTGGATAAGTTCAAGCTCCTTTCAAGACATTTTTATGAATTTTTCAAGACATCTTTGAGGAATCTTGAAGAACTCTTTTAGATTTCTCAATCTCTTCTTGGAGATATCTTTGAGAAGTCTCCGAGAGATCTTTCAGAATTCCATTCATGTTGCATGAGACATCTTTTCGAATACGAAAAGATATATTTTGGAAAATTCTTCAAGACTTCTTGTACTTTTGGAAGATATCTTTCAGAATTCCAAAAGATGTCTTCCAAAATATCTTCCAGCTATTACCAAGATATCTTTGGAATACTAAAAGATATCTTGGTGTCTATTTGGGTTGAAGTTCAGATTGAATGGTAAATTGGGTACTTTTTAATTGAAAGTGAGGAATTGGGGTTTCTTGGCGGGAAGAGACCAGATCTGAAGATTATTCCCCAAGAAAATTCAATTTCCTTCGTTGAAAGCCAAATACACGTGGTATTGACAGTATGAGTTTGTTATGCAGTATTTATCAATTATTAGTGGAATTTTTTGACTGAATCGATCGATTCATCGTTTTTGAGAATGAATGATGATATCGTGAACCTAATTTCAAGACATTTCAATCATCTTCCAATGAGTAGTTGCGAAATATATTTCGCACAGAATTCTGTTTTATCGACCGCATTATATTCCGACACGTGTTCGAGCGTCAGATCCCATTATTCGATTCGTCCATTGAAGTCTTGTGCTGGCAAGTTTTGTGTTATTCACGTGGTTCCAACGATCCCACCACATACTGGCTACAACAGAACCTCTAACGAGTGTATCATTGAAGCACATCAAACGTGAATGAAACAATTGCTCGATTCATGCTTCCTACGTGAATGATCAACTATGAGCTTGCATTAAAGTGTGTAATGGGAAGGGCATCAGAACTCAACTTTGTTAGGGAATCAACTCCAGCTCCGGTTTTCTCATGCCAAAAAACTCTCCAACCCCTCATTTTTATTCAAAACGCTATGATCCACTGCACCACAGTTCCAGAATTCTCAAAGAATTCATGGAGAACCCAATCAATTCAATAAGGATTCTTTATCAATTCTTCTGAACTGTGGTGCTGTGGGGGATACCAAAAAATATCCAATCTACTTTTTACTCTGAAATTCTACTCAAAATTACCTCAAATTTTTTAGTCAAAGGACTACGAAATGGCATACACCAGAATGCTCAATGGGTGTGGCTTATAGTGAGATTTCTTTGTAAGGAAAATATACAGGGTGGGGCATTTAAAGTGTCGCGGGCGTTTTTTCCAAAAATAAAGTGAGATACGAGGAAATTTTTCGGACAAAAGTTGTAGGGTACCGAGGGGGACATCCGATGGTGGCCTTGGCTTTGACCTCAAATCTCATCTTCAAGGGCATTCTGAGATCAACTCTTGTTTTTTAAATAGCATCTCATATTTTTTACTGCAGATTTGGATTCTAGGTCAAAAACCAAGAAACTCTTGTCTGAACCATTTTCCTGAAATCCGCAAAAGTGGCGCTCTAATCGATATTGTTCCATTTTGGATCTGACATTCGAATAACTCGAAAACGAAGGGTCTTGCAAAAGAATGTTTCGTACAAAAGTTGTCAATACACAACACATTCCAATCGTCTACATTACCACCATTCAGAGCTCACGCGATGTAAACAAACGACGGGGTTCAGTGAAAATTCACGATTTTGAAAGTCAGTTTGTCAGTTACATTTGATTATTACTTGGTTTATGACAAATTGAAAATCATGGATATCCGATACACGGTTTCTGAAAAGATCGATATGATCTACATTTACGGTGAAGTGCATAAGAAC
>JAFFJZ010000237.1:0-29601 GCA_018340375.1 Gonatopus flavifemur
TTTTCGTACCCAAAATAAACAATTTTTATCTATTGTCAATTCATACCTTTTGCTAAAATAAATTTTTTCTTCTTCTGTTAAGTATTTTATGCTTGGCCATTCTGTTTCAACAAATTTGATTACGTTATTGATAATTTCGTCTTTTCGGCTTCTCACTTCTAACATTTTACTACTAAATGACGCTGTGCCTTTCTCGAAGAAATTTACATACGAGAAATCATCCATAATTATTTCAGTCTGATCGTCCACCGGCAGCCTCGATGGCGCGTCACAATTAGCATTATCTTTCAACTTCACATGTTGTATTTCATATCTGAATCCGGATAAATAATACGCGTATCGTTGAAGCCAGTCCGCTGTTTGTGGAATGCCTCTTCGCGGGCCAAGTATAAAGTCGAGAGCTTTGTTATCGGTGCGCAATGTTATTTCGTGTCCTAAGATAAATTGGTAGTATTTCTTGAACCCAAAAACGATTGGCATTGCCTCCTTGTCGATTATCGCCCTTTTTAGTTCATTTTTCGGTATTTTTTTCGACGCGAAAGCTATTGGCCGCTCGGATCCATCCTTATATTCGTGCGAAAGAATTGCAGACAGCCCGTAATCAGGAGCGTCGCATGCGATAACCAAGACACGCGGTGGAATGAGTTCGTTTTCAATCCAGTCGAAAGCTTCATCGCAAGCTGTACTACAAACAAATTCTTTTGCATGCAATGAATCATGAAGTGGTTTTGATTTAGTTGCTCTGTTTTCTAAAAATCTAGCATAGAACGTTATCAACCCGATAAATGACTCCAATTCTTTCGCATTGGTTGGTTTAGGTGCCTCCGTCATTGCTTTGACTCCGAAAAAGGCTTTGTGCAATCCTTCCTTGTTGATGACGAAACCTAAAATTCCTATTTTTTCTGCATTAATGTGCATTTTTTAATATTCACTCTCAAATTGCATTCCTGAAGTCTCGCACCAAACCCTTTCCGAATTTCGTTCATGCTCTTCAGAGTCCTCCCCTGTTACATAAATATCATCAAGGTAGGCAATGCTACCTGGAATTCCCATGATCGCTTCGTCCATTTTTTCTTGTACTTCTGCTGGAGCTGGCGCGGCATCTTCCGGAATTTTTGTGTACCGGAAAAGGCCTTCAGAAGTAATCATCGTTAGGTATTCGGAACTTTTCGCATCTACTGGAAATTGCATGTAGGCCTGTGTTAGGTCCAGCTCTGACAAAGTCTCTCCTCCTTGCAACGCTGAAAAAATTTCGTCAATCGTATGCAGGGGGTATTTATCTACAATTATATTCGGATTCAGGGTCAATTTGAAATCGCCACAAATTCTCGTTCTTCCATTTGACTTGAGAACGGGCACAATAGGCGTCGTCCACTCACTAGCCGTTACTGGCTTCAAGTGGCCTAGATCAACTAATCTGTCTATTTCTTTCTCGACCAGCGGCTTAAGTGCGTGCGCGACACTTCTGCACTTGAGTGCAACTGGGCGAGTGTTTTCCTTCACGTGCAGTGTAATACAACTCTTATTATACATACCAGCTGTGTTACTGAATAAAATCGGAAATTTTTCTGAGAAAACTTTTTCTAAATTTCCGACATCGATTTTGTATATTTCCTTGGTATTTTTATTGTTATTAGTATTATCACTTAGCAAGACTAAAGGCCAGGCACCGAAAGCTTGTAACCATTTTCGGCCCATCAAAGCCAGCCCTGATCCTTTCATTAAAAAACAATCTAACATTCTCGTTTTATTATCGACAGTGGAATTCAATTCGTTAAACTTGCCTAAAGGTTTCAAAATTCTTCCATCGTACGTTTTTAATTCTAAAATTGTTTTTGTAATTTCACAATTTTTTAACTCGTTTTGGAAAATTTTCTCAGAAATCACCGTGGCATAAGTATCGGTATCAACTTCAAATTTTATTGGAGATCCATTTATTAAGGCTGTAATAAACATAGGATTAGCATTTCTGATTTTATGTTCTAATAAAGACTCATTATCACCGAATTTTTGAATTTGCGCATTCGCATTACTACCTTTTGTTTTCCTGTTTATAACATTATCATCATTATCATCAATATTTCCTCTCGTATAGCTAAGATCATACTCATTTCTTTTCTCGTACTTACTCTCACTCTCACACTCATTCAGCATAGTCTTGAGGTGAAAAAATTCGCTACTATGGTCTTCGTCTGAAGATTCGCTGCTGTCACTGTCTGCTGCCCGGAGATTCTTGACTTCTTGCTTCTTTGATTCATGTACTGCGGCTTGCTTAATTCGGCACGCACGCTCGAGATGCCCTTTCTTTGCGCAGTATGAGTACACATATCCTCGATACTGGCAATCTTTGTTGATATGCCCCTCCTTGCCACAACAGTAACACACTATCTTCTTCTGGCCTGGACGCTATTGATTCGAGCCGCTTGATGTTATCGATGCTCCTCTCGTACCTCTGCCCGCGCGGAGCCCTCGTTTTGCTTGACTTGCGCCTTGTATTCCTGGCCGCTTATAGTACTTCTCCTTGGAATGGTGAATTCCTTCCTTTGCGTTTTTATGTTCCAAACGATGATGCGTCTTTCACTGCTTTTTCTCTTGCCAGTGCAATTTTCAAAACTCCATCGTAATTAGCTTTTTCGACTTCGAAACATTTAATCCGAGTTTCTGTGTCTCTGATACTACAAACTAACTGGTCGCGTAATGTATTTTGTCGATCTGGAAAGTTGCAATTCAAGGCGAGTTTTTCAATCTCGCTGCGAACTCTTGGAAGCTTTCGTGTTGTTCCTGTTTTGCTTGGTGAAAAATGCACATTTCAATAATTTCCGAAGGTTTGGGATGTAAGTGATTTGTCATGACTTCAACGATTTCGTCGTATTTCTTTGTTTTTCTGATTTTGTTGATTTTCGAATCGAAGTCGATCGCACGAGTCACACACACACATACTCATACACTTGAACTGTTAGCGCGCAGTAATATATCTCAGACGCGCTCTACTTTTTGATGCTCGTGTATAGCCTACGTTCAAAGCTACCGTTTCCACAACATCACCGCACGCCTCGTTTGTCAAGAGCGCAAACGAATGAGCAAAGAAATGAGAAACGATATGTTAGTTGACAGGTGAATCGAATATGATTGTTAAAATGCACAGCTTTGAAATGGGGCGTTTTCACGTTCCGGCACATGTGTGCACGGTTACAACGCGTACCAAATTATCAGAGCCTGGGTGGCACATTTCCATCCGCGCAAGCTCTCATTTGGCAGGAGGTAGGTTGTCGTACTTTGGCAGCACCAGATCTCCAGGCTGGAGATTGCTTTTCCGCAAGTCCCACGCTGACCGCTGCTGGAGAGAGTGCAGATAATCCTGAGTCCAGACTCCCCAATTGTTTAGATAATTTCTGAACCATTCGCCACCTTGACAAGCGGTTCTCTACTGGATCGAGCATAGAAAGCGTAGGCGAAACCTTCAGGCTGAAACCGATCAAGAAGTGACCGGGATTCAGTGCTTCCAAAGACTCGGGGTCGTCATATAACGGCGTAATAGGTCGTAGATTAAGCCATGCTTCGACGTTACACAAAAGAGTTTGGAATTCATCCCTTACGGGAACCACATCACCTAAAACTCGACAAAGATGGAATTCCAATCGTTCCACACCAGCCTCCCAAACCCCCCCCCCCCCTCCAAAGTGAGGAGCGCTGGTTGGTATGAAATGTCAGCGCAGGCGATCATTTGCATAGCAATCCGTCAATAAAGGATCCGAAATTATTTGTCTATAATTGCCCGATAGCTCTCTATTGGTTCCCACGAAGTTCGTGCCATTGTCCGTGGAGACATCGGAAGGTATACCGTGTCTAGCAACGAACCTATCGAAAGCAGCAAGGAAATCGGCCGTAGAACAGCTGTCTACAATCTCAGGATAAATTCCCTTGGTCGAAAGGCGAACGAACAGTGAAACAAATACGCTGACTCCCCGGTTGCCTCTACCTCGTGATAGTCGGACGAAGAATGGACCAGCGTAATCAATTCCGCAAAGGAAAAAGGGCCACGAAGGTTGAACCCGATAATCAGGTAACGGAACCATGAGTTGCTGTGCCGGGACAGTACGATATCGAGCACAAATAACGCAATTGGATATGCATCGTTTCACGAGCATTCTAAGTCCTGATATCCAATATTGCTGCCTGGCAGTATACATCATCAGCTGTATACCCCCATGCAACGTTTTAAAGTGGATTCGACAGATTATCAGCACAGGAAGTGCACAATCGGGCAGGATAAGCGGAAACTTGTGACCATACAAGAGTTTGAACCTCTCAAGTCTTCCCCCTACTCGCAACATACCAGCGGCATCGACAAAGGGATTGAGTGTTATCAACTCACTTTTGCGGTGGATCGATTGATCTTTACTTGGAGCGTCTAGTTCGTCCTTGAAGAATAAAATCTGCAATTTTCTCACCCAAAAGGATTCTGCGTCGGTGATTTCATCGGGCGTAAGCGAGACATTGGGTTAGATAATCGATTCGCGACGAGCATGAGTAACAAATCACATACAACAGCGAGTGATGCGGAGCAAGTGCAGCCAAGAGGATACAGACCGGAGAGGGGCCCATAGATCCTCAATGGAAACAGCTGGAACAGCCCTCTCTATCCGAGCTTCCGAAAGTGCAGCATTATCGACATCCAGAAAAACAGAAGGCGAGTCATCAGGAGATTCCTTCAACCACCGAGGCCCTCGCCACCACAACTCGCTATGAACGAGTTTCTCAGGATGAATACCCCTAGAAGCAGGGTCAGCAGGATTTTCCTTTCCAGAAATGTGCCTGCAGTTGGCAGCAGGAAGTCGGGTTTGTATGTCTGATACCCTGTTAGCAACGGAGGTTTTCTACCTATTCGGAGGATTCTAAATCCACGAAAGAGTAACTGAAGATTCGGACCAGAAGTGAACAGGAATATCGAACAACTGCATGGAATCTTGAACGAAGCAAATCAACTTCGCGAGTAGTTGAGACGCACACAGCTCCAAACGAGGAACGCGGATTGTTTTGAGCGGGGTAACCTTAGTCTTAGTAACTAGCAAAGGAACCTTAGAATCTAAATCAATGTTCACAACCTTAATATGAACTGATGCAGCGTGAGCGACGCTGAATGCGTCAGCGAACCCGTGAATGGACATTTGCGCAGAGCGCCGATGTTGACCAGTCCCACGAGGAATAACGATGTCTTGCACAGCAGTTTAATCTCGATAATATTCCAAGCATTGTTTGTTCACATCGTTAGGGAGCAGATCATGTCAACCGATGTGCCTGGCCCAATAATCTAAACGAGTATCTCCACCGTAACGGCGGAGATCAAACCCAGCGGATCAAAGATGTGCAGAATACACGATAGAAAACTACGCTTCGTGAACGAAGTAACTTCACGCAGCGAAACTTGGGAGGAAAAACTGTCTGTCCTAGGATTCCAAGATATTCCAAGCAATCTAAGTTCCTCATCTTGAAGCAGGAATGGATCACAGGCTAACCCGTGATCAGCAGGATCGATATCAGCGAGCAGTACAGGAGAGTTGCTGGCTCATTTGCGTGGACGAAAACCGCCCGCCATTAGCAACCCTGAAACTTCAAGTCGGAGACAATGAGCGGAATGCAAATCATCCGCCCCGAACGAAACGTCGTCAACGTAGACTTGATGCAGCAAAACCTTGGCAGCATTCGGAAACCTAGAATTTTCATCCATAGCAAGCTGTTTTATGACCCGATTGCCCAAAAACGGAGCACAAGCGGTACCGTAAGTTACGGTCAGCGAACGATTAATCTCCAAATCAGAGCCAGCATCAGCTCTCCAAAAAATCCTCTGAAAATCGGCGTCTCAAGAGTCTATCTAGATCTGTCTGAACATCTCCTCGATGTGAGCGCATATTGAGAAACGATAGGAACGCCAATTGCGGATAAGCGAGCATAAGCCGGCCTGCAACTTAGGCTCAACTAGTAGAAAATCATTCATAAATTTGTGGTTCGCAGTAAGCATAGACGCGTTGAGAACTACACGTAACCTGGACGTAGAACTTGTCTCTCTCTACACAGGGTGATGAGAGAAATAGTAGCCTGTATCAATAAGCAAAACAGCAGGTAAGAGCTCCATATGCCCCTTAGACAAATACTCAAGCATGAATTCCTGATATGTATTGAGTTTTTCAGGATCAAGCAGCAACCTGGATTCGTTTCTCAAGAATAACTTCTTAGCGATATCTGACGAACGAGGCAATTCGACTGAGCGAGCAGATTTAAATGGCAATCGTACCACATATCGACCATCAGCATTACGAGAATGAGTTTGAACGGAATGTTGTTCACACTCGAGCTCTTCAGCATTCAACGCAGAGGTAGCAGGTAGGTCTTGCAATTCCCAAAACCTACGAAACGATGGATCGAGTTCTGAGCGAACGCATAAGTGATTGACAGATACGCTTGGCAAGTCAGAAGAATAATTTCCAAAAACAACACATCCAAAGATGATATTTCAAGCAACTGGAGGATGGCTTGAACCCTTTCTAATTTCTGGAAGCAATATCTCTCCTGAGTAATCTGATCCGATGATGAGTTCAACTGGTCCCTGCAACTGTGGAGCAGGATCAGCCAACGAGAGCTGATGCGAATGGGTCCATGTTTCCTTCACGTGAAGCATTTCAGGAGTGTAAGAAGTGAGTCCCGGAAGCACTGAAACTCTGACGTTTAAAGCGGGCCCACGTTGATGCGTGGGTTCAACTTGTGACGTATCCCTATGGAGATGTTCAATAATAATTATAAGACAGCATTGAATTGGTAATACGATATTTTATCACAAGTGTTTTAAAAGTACAAACATGACCACGAGTTCTTACTTCCAACTGACTACACTCGCGTCTGCCTTGCGCACGTGCCGATATCTTGTTCTTACAATATTTCCACGTACATAACACAACTGAAAGGGACACCGCAGCATTATTATTGTTCGTCACACCCCCTCCAACAACGCTCACCCTGGCTTCGATTTTCCCCTCTTGAGGATGCAGCAGTTTGATAACGCCTCGCGAAACAAAAGTGACCTGAGAACCTTGGTCGAGCAAAGCACGAACCTTAACATATCTACCATTAGAAGCACGAAGCAGTACGATGGCCGTAGGTAGCAAAACCAAGCGAGGAAAATTCTTGTGAACCAATTGTGAGCGAATAGAATGTGTATTAAGATCAGAGTGAGTCATTTCGCGAGAAGCATTAGCGTTACTCGAGTTTCTATTTTGCGAATTCGAGTTAGGAGGCTCAGGTGCAGTTTTCTTATGCAGAAGTGAATGGTGTTTGCGTTTGCAAACTGAACATGCATTCGTACTGTTACAGTCCAGCAAGAGATGTGCTTAAATAACGCAATTGAGACAGCACTGATTCTGCTTTATAAAATTGAATCTGTCTGCCACCGTTTTCCCCTTAAACTTTTCACACTGGTATAATTTGTGTGCTGCATTGCATAGAATACATCTATCGTTCGGAACGCTCGCTTGGTGCGAACGAAAAGTCTGAGAAGCAGGTTTACTCGATTTTAGAACTGTGACAGTAAATCTTTGTGCAGTGCATAACTTCTGTATCGCAGAAGATTCTAACGCTCTTATCGTTGCAGTTAGGAAGGATTTGAGTGGAGAAGAATCAGGACAATCAACTGTAGATTTAAACTCGAATTCCCACTCGGTGCGGGTTTGAAGAGCCAATTTACTTGCGACTATAAATACTATAATTGGGTCCCAAGTTTCGTTGTGAATTTCTGAACTCGAAAGTGCAATGACCACGTCACTAGAGCGATCCAGTAAATTACTCAAATCCTTCGTACTGCGAGATGTCAAATTAGGAATCCTAATAAAACTATTCAAATATTCCTCTACAATCAATCTTGGATTCTCGTATCGTTCCGAAAGAGCGGTCCAAGCATCATCGTAGTCAGCATCCGTCACAGGTAGACTATCAATCAAAAGCAAGGCATCATCGGTCAAGCGAGACTTCAAATATTGCAGTTTCTGAACTTGCGATGTATCTGGACAGATGGAAAAAATCGACTGGAATTGGTCCTTGAGAGACGTCCAGTGCAAATAAGAGCCAGCAAACTTCGGCATATCGAGTCGAGGCAGTTGAAGCGGTTCAGCGATCACCTGTTGAGTTGCATTAGTATTAGTAACAGGAGCACGTGTAACGGGTTCAGGTTCAGGTGCAGGTAAAAGTGCCATGAAACCAGATGCAGCTCCATTATAAGCGTTCTCCGTGATGGCAAAGTGATCAAGTTTGGGATACGGGAGCTCTCTCTGCTCGTCTTCGGAAAGAGTCGTAATCAATTTCAAATGCAGCACTCGCGCTTCAGCCCAATATTCTTCCAATAACTCTATGCGTTCATGACATTTGCTGGAGTATTGAAGTGTGCTCTTCGCCTTCTAAAATTAGCGACGCTTCGTGTCAATAAGCCAGTGACCATCTCGATAGATTCTATCGTGTCGGTCATGATTGAATAAAATGAAATCTGAACCTCTAACTTGGAACGAGAAACGTCAATTTCCAAGCAGCGAGTATGATCGAAGAAGATCAAAACAACCACGTAACGATATAGGGTATACGTGAGTACTTATCTTAGTATTGGCAGCGACGTACACTAGCGCAGCGAACGACAAACCATGCCTTGACGGTAGATAATCGAGATAGTCCGATGTTGCTAGGTGAGAACTAAGAAAAACGGCCGATGACGTCACAGCATTTAGCGGAAATCGATGTATAGATGTTCGCAGGTATTGGTGCTTCACGATGAACGTTGATGAACGATGTACGAGAACCAAAGATGTATATTTCGCAGGGAAGCGAAGAGGCACACAAGGTCACATGAAAACAATTGAGGGAAGAATTTGAAGCGAAAAAAGACGAAGATGCAAAAGCAAACAAGAATCAATTCTCGAGCCGAAGATCCGGCTCGAAGGACCAGAAATGAAATAGAAACGAATAAGAAAAATAATTGAAATAAATTGTCGTATAGATGTTCGTTCAACAAACCATTTATTACTAATTCAATGATGTTTCCAAATCTAAATTTTACCGGAACTCGGTTTAAGAAATGATTCCAACACTAATTCTAATGTGAACAATAAATGATATAAATAACTCAAGGTTAATAGAATTTCCGAAGAAATAATTAATCCTCATGAGTCAAGCTTCGATTCCTTCCTCACACAGACGGTCAGAATCGAATTATTGAAATGAATAATGAAATGCGAGTCGTTGCTCCACGTTTCGCACACACTTAAAAGTATGACTAGCACTTTTCACAAGTATAGAAGCACACTTTCAGTTTACAGCAGTTTTTAGCAAGGCAAAGCACTGAAGCACGAAAAAAGGGCAAGAGAATATTCGCACTTGGTGACAAAGAAGAGAGCAAGACTCAGCACATGCGTAACTATATGTTATATAATTGAAACGCTTCGCAACGACTGACTTCGTTGATTTTCCAATCGAAGTCGATCGCACGAGTCACACACACACATACTCATATACCCAAACTGTTAGCGCGCAGTAATATATCTCCAACTATCTCTACTTTTTGACTCTCGTGTTAGCCTGCGTTCAAAGCTGCCGTTTCCACAACAGATCAAATAATACGAAAAATGTAGAATTTGAGAAAAAAAATTAGATACAACCCGTTAATTTCTTCTGCTTCCATGTTTTCAACATTTTGTAGGAGGAGATCATCGTATTCGTTATGTGGGAATTCCATTTCGATTTCAAAATTGAGAAAATCACTTCACACAAATTCTCACCAAAAAAAGAAGTTCACCTAAAAGTTTGAAATTGTCCCTATTCCACAGTACAATACTCGAGGTTGTTTTTATGATTTGTACTGAATGAAATAGGCAGATATTCCAATTGTCAGTTGGACCGTAAAGATTCGAATCCCGATTAATCTCAGTTGAAAGTAACACTTGTAGTATATTCCAAGATCTATGGTAACGGCGTGGTTCTCATGCTTCTTGCACGGAATTTGGAAGCTTAATACGACAGGAAAACTTCCTCCACTTCTTAGAAACACTGCCTTTCTCCGAACGAATCACCAGTTTGAACGAGATAATGATTTTATTCCAGGGAAACTATGTGAAAAGATACAAAGTGGGTTTTTTCTATCCTCTACTCGAGTCAAAAACATGCTTCGAAACAAGAAAATCGTACCTTGGGTAAATTCATTACATCTCGTGAAGTTCTTCCGAGACCAGACGGTATCATTCGAGAATCGCAGAAAACATTTCCCAATATAACAAAGCCTTTTGAACCTGACCTTCTCCAAGGGGGTTCCATGAAAACGTCACATAAATTTTCGGAGGTATCGTATCACAATTGACGTACATCTGTGAAGACCATTATCATCGTTCTCATCCTGCATTCCAGAGTGGTCCTCTTGAGCATCGGTTTGCATGGCTCCCTTCTTTCAGGAAATTGACCTGCATTCTTTTGAATGTATATTTTATGTGTTCATGGGTAAGAGTCAAAGGAAAACCTGTTCTGACAAGAGTACAGGATATACATGTATGTGAGGAGTGGGTGAGTTGAAAAGATAAATTCTGGAAAATCTTGTCTGAACAAGTCTATGAGGATATAATTCTTTCCTGATTGGAAAGATGGTCTTGTATTTCATTCCCTACGTTTGATGTGGTTTCGATTCATTTACCTCTACGTGCTTTGAATGTGAAGATCGGTGAAATTTTTCTTACAAGATGGAAAACCAGTTCCTGTTCTCCACAAGTTGAAATTTGAACGTGTGGGGAACGAAAAAAGTTTCAGAAGGGTTCGAATTGCATAGTGATGGAAAACCTAATCCATGTGTGAAACTGGAATCTAAACAATATCGCAAGTGTATTTCAGTATCAAATATCCTGTCATATTCTTCGGGTGAAGATACAGAAGAACATCGTATACGATTTGAACCTATCAAGTACGGAGAACTCAGTATTCATTCCGTGACATCGTATGGGTCGTCTTCCATGATGTTTGAGAAGATGTCATCGGATTAATATTACAATAACCATGCAGGAATCGACTTTTGAATGGTTGAAAAGGTAAATATTCTCTCGCATTTAGAAAAATAAGTTCATCTCTTGTTAAAAGCATTATTTTTATTCGCAAACGAATACATAAATTCATGTGATTTTCTCTTTCAAAGTACTCACCGAGCATCACATCTATCTTGAGTAAATTGGAAACATTACTTGTGAATAGCTGTAAGGGAAAAAATGATAGAACAAGTAGCGAAAATGACATTGAACAAGACATTAAGAGGGTATGCCCTTGTATCAACTTCAACACTGGACGTCATTCTGGAATTCATCGCGGATAACGTCGAACGTGTAGTGTATGAAACATTCAAAATTTTCCCTTGTCTTGAAATTCTCATGTACGAAATACTCACCGTTCATAGATACAGTTCTGCAGAAGGAATTGTACATTCTGTCAATGATTTACAATATTCTACGAATTATACTAACGATAATAATGATGTTGTGACGATAAATCTTGAATCAAAAGAATTTGTATTCCGTATTTGTTTTGTTGCGCTACACTGTGAAAATGTAGTGAAAAGAATGAATACATACATTGGAATCGTGAGTTAATTCATTATTATACCTGCCACTACGATCAATGAAAGGGTCTGACCGCTGTTGCTGTCCTTGACGGTCAACTGTACTCGCGAACTTTTCGTCTCTTGCGACAGGTCAAACCATTTTCACGTGTTGAAACCTTCTTCGTTTCTTTCAAAGAGACATTATTTCATACACCGACAATAGACCTTCGACTTCGGTACAAGAATAAGGATCTTCGGTATTACTACCAATGTAGTGAGTGAGAGGGATAAGGATCGATACTCTTTCTGTTTTCTCCTTGAAACCTCCAGGTATATGTATACCTTACAGAATATCTTCGTCTTCGGTGCAAGAAGAGGGTTCTCTTTTCAGGAGACTCATTCATCCATTTATTCCATATATCCATTCATTTATTTTATTTATCCATTCATTTATAAAATTTTTTTGTCTATCATTTCCTTATTATTATCATCATTATTCATTTACCTCACTCATCGTTCCATTCTATATACATCTTCTGTTCATTATCTCGGGATCTCATCTTTGATACCCGTGAGGTTCCTACTCTTCCTCACTCAAGTCGAAATCTGGACCACTCACTGTGGGAGGTATGGAGTGGACCCCCGGAAAGGCGAGTGGAGGTGGAGAGGGGGTTCCCCATAGCCCAACATACATATACTACTCATGTCAAGTCAAAACACTCGGCGCGGCCAATAAAGATCTTATGATAAAAGTGTTTAATAATAAGAGCTCAAAATTTCCCATCAGTCACGTCAAGTTTTTCTTATGGACATGAATTTCAAAACTGTTCAGGAATGACCAACACGTTTGTCTTTGAATAAGTCAGAGTTTTTTCTAGTAGGTATGCCAAATGATTGAACCTAATTTTTCTTCTTCTCCACTTTATATGCATTTCTCATACAATGATGTTTTTCAAAGATCATAAATCACTTCGAATAGAATTGAGAAAAATCAAAGTTACAATGTACAAAAAAATCGTTCACATAGGGGAGAAGCATGCAGGTTGAACCGGCATGCAAGTTAGGCCAGGGAGTTCTTTGTATTTTTAACCGTTGGCAACTCTGATTTCATGATGATTGAAGTCGAGTGTTATCATATGTTAACTCTTCATGTGCATAGAATGCAAGAACAGACACCTCCTATGAATATTCCAGAGGGCAAATGGAAAAACGTGCGAAACAGTTTTATTCCAATTTATTTCATTTCGTACAAAGAGGATCGTGTTCATCGATTGATGAAGGGAAATCAATCTATTATGTTTTTTCCTTAATTTCTCCGGATCGCACAAAACATATTTCGATCATATTGTGGAATTAGAATAATGCTCTTGCAATTGCAAAGTTGTATTGAATATCGTCGGTACTATGGCAAAACCTCGTATCTCGATTTCCGACAGTATCGAGGTACCATCGGAAATATCATCAGTACACACTAAACACACATATGATCAAGTTATATGTGATCAATTATGTTCACCCAACAATAATCGAAGTCCTCTTTGTTTATAAAAGTCTTGTTCATATGTGTATTAGCATCTGCTGACCATTCTTCCAATGGAACCAGCAAACCGTCGAAAATCGAGATACGAGGTTCTGTCATAGTACCGACGATATGTGCCAGGTGTGTGAGTATGAAACTGGAATTTTTGTACAGAAAAAACACGTGTATTGTGATGGTATGATACAAAGTAATTTATTCGAAGTATTGTCCGTCGCTATCTATACATTTTTCCCATCTTTCTGGCGATTTGTGGATTTTGCGTCAAAAGAACTGTTGCTCTTTCGAGGCAAACCAGTCATCGAGCCATTTTCGTACATCTTCGTGGGAAGTAAAGCGCTGCTCAGCAAGTGCGTGTCCCATCGATTCAAACACGTTGTAATCGGATGGGGCAAGGTCCGGTGAGTAAGGCGCGTGCTGAAGAATCTCCCAACGGAACGACTCTATCGTTTCCTGCACCTGTTTTGCTTCGTGTACTGGTCATGCTGCATCGTCATGCAGCAAAATCACCTTGTGTTGGTATTCTGGTCGTTTTTCACGCAAAACTCGATCCAAATCGATCATTTGTTGTCGGTAGCGTTGAGTATTGACAGTTTCCCCAGGTTCAGCAGCTCGTAATAGATTACGCCCTCCTGATCCCACCAAACACACAGCATTGTCTTTCGTCTGTAGCGGTTTGGTCTTGCCGTCGATGTTGATGGTTCACCCGGAGTAACCCATGACTTTTTGCGCTTAAGATTCTTGAAATATATCCACTTTTCATCGCCAGTCACAATTCGATGGAGAAATGACTTTCTTTGGAACCTGGCAAGCAGCATTTCGCATGATGTTTTGAGGTTTTCCTGCTGTCTTTCGTTGGGTTCATGTGGAACCCATTCCCCCACCTTTTGTATCTTTCCCATGGCTTTCAACCGAAGGGAAATGGCTTCTCAGGTCACCTTGAACTGATCAGCCAGTTGCTGTTGTGTTTGAGCGTTGTCTTCGTCCAACAAGGCTTGCAGGTCAGCGTCTTCAAACTTCTTCGGTGGTCTCCCACGTTCTCCATTCCTCACATGAAAATCCCCACTTTTGATCCGTTTGAACCACTCGAAACACTGTGTTTTACCGAGAGCATACTCACCAAACGCCTCCACAAGCATTCGATGTGATTCGGCCGGGTTTTCTTCAGATGAAAACAGAAAAGTGCTGTCCGCAAATCGTGATTTGTTGTCACAAAACTCGACATGTTTATCTCTCAAAAACTAATGCTACTGAATGAAACTCGTGTTATTGTGAGTTGGAAATCTTTGTCGGATATCAATACAATAACAAGACACCGCTGACGTGATGTGTCGGTAACTGCATCGACATCTAGCGCCACCTATGGGTAAATTCCGGTTTCATACTTTCACACCTGGTAGATTGGGCCACCCAAAACATGCAGGTTGGACCACTAGTTTCTCTTCTCATATGAGTATTCAAACACCATTCCGATCATCTTTGATGATCAGAATGGTGTTTACATTGGATGTAATCACAAGTATTCGGTAATTTTTCTATTTCAGAATGGTATGCCGAAGGGAGAGGAAGACAGCCCATAGAATAAGTGATGATGATGCCATTGTGAGTGATTTTTCATTATCCCAATGTTAAAACTATTTGACATAAATAAATATCAGCTACAAATTCCATACCTGTTGTATAGAATGCATTTCTCTACCTTTTCAGCGAATTTTCAGAAGTGGTCCAATTTGCATGCTTACTTTTTTTTCACCAATGGTTTCCAAAAATGTTACGGGGAATTATTTGAGAAATTAACGTTCTTGAGAAATTCCTTCATTTTCCTCAATACCTTCCAGAGATTCCTTCATCAATTCGGATTGCCTTCGTTTATTTTTAGATCATTTGTCAATAAAAGAAAAGTTGAATCCAGTTCGGAATTGAATTTGGATTTACAGAATCTGAGAGATGACTACAATGCTTCTCATCTACCAACTTTTGTGAATGTGACCCCCCCCCCCCCTCTGGTGTTAATAAAAATCTCAAATCTACTACACAATATAAAAATTTCCATCACCGACAATCTGTTGAAAGCACAAATGTCATCCATTTTATTCACCTCACGTGTAATGGCTGTCTTTACCATGTTGATTTTCATACACCTTTGAATAAATTATAGGTGTGCGCTTCCATTGAAATCAGAATGCGCAATACAATTGACCCAAAAATGGTATCCCATGCATTGGTGTATGATGAAACGCATATGAGCTCAACTGATCTTCCGTAGAAAATATCGTTTGATTTCTTTCTGACCATTTCACTCAGAGAAAAACAAAGGCAACTTTATTCAATCATGAAATATCTGGTAGATATTTCAGAATATCATTTTCATATTGATTATCCTTCAATAAAACGCAAGAATCCTCGAAGAACGTCATTTTTCCGAATGAATCACTGATAACCCTTGTAACATTCCTCGTGCCATTCCAAGTTTCCAGTATGCAGCAATAATAACCAAATTTTCAAGTCACAGAAACTATATGATATATTTTTTTCATATGAATATTGCTCTGACATGAATAAAATTCTTACATCATGGATTGAACATAATTTCGAATTAAGAAGTTCAAAACTCGTTAATTCATACTTGGAGGACAGTCATTCTTTTTTATCCATGCGTCACTTATATTCTCATGAATATCAATTGATATGAGACTGAATACGTGCCCAAATTCATACAAGTTTACAGCTGAGCGGCTATAGGGTTGATTGATGACTTTAGAATTCCCAAATTCGATTCCGGAAAACATGATTCTTTTTCCCATTGTTTTGCAAGGTCATACCCAAACAGCACCAGAGTATACTATGAATGTTCTTCGAATATTCGGAATATGTTCTATGCACATTCGAATGAGACCGTTCCATAGGCACTATGCATATTCATCGAATGTATGTAATCGAATATACGACAATACGTTAATTGAACGTCAATTGAAGGATATCGTACATTTTGGATGTACTATGAACGTTCTAAGTATATTTGAAACAGTCTCATTCGAACATTCTATGAACGTTCATTATATGTTCTTCGTATCTCATTCGTACATTCTGCGAACGTTTCTATTTCTTATATACTTTGAAATCCTGTTGCTGCTTGGGTGATGGAGTCAGTAATCGGCTTATGATAGATTCATTGAAGGGGGTTATATTTATACTATATCTTCAACTCCAATCATAGAAATCCATCACATGCTGGCGTTAAAACTGATTGGATATTCCTTTCTAATTCTCATAGTCATGGAAAAATTCAGGCTTGAAAACGTTACTAGTGCAATACTTGGAATATTGAATATTCAGTACGGTTCCAATGATGAAAACCATCAGTGGGGCGACGTTGGATCTATCTATACTGCTGGTAAACTACTGGAATCTCTCATCAGGAATACTCTTTTTCTTTTAGGTAAATAACACTCTGAACTCATGAAGGGATAAAGATTATTGAAAAACATTCAACCACAATCAATTTACTACAACCTCCCGGCCTATTTCCCACCAATTGTTGGAAAAATCTGGCAATTTTGTTCCGTGGATATGGATACGGATTCCGTGGATTTGAAAACAAATTTTTCAGCGTAATTTGGAGCGTTTTAAGCAGAATAAAACCGACTTCTCGCGTCGTTTCATAACTATGGATGAGACTTGGATCTACCACCATGATCCCAAATTGAAACAAGAACGTTTACAGTGGACTGAAGCTGGTTGTTCAGCTCCAAAGCAGGTGAAGTCACAACGATCAGCAAAGAAGGTTATGGCATCAGTTTTCTGGGATGCAAAAGGAATTTTGTTCATTGATTATCTTCAAAAAGGTAAAACAATCAACTCCGAATATTACTGCAGCCTTTTGGATCAGCTGGATGAAAAAATTCGTGATAAAAGACCTGGTTTAAAGAAGAAAAAAATCATTTTTCATCAAGATAATGCACCTGCTCACAAAAGTGTTTTGACGATGGCTAAATTCAAACAACTCAAGTACGAATTGCTTGAACATCCACCGTATTCGCCAGATTTGGCTCCTAGCGACTACTATCTCTTCAGAAATCTCAAACAATTCCTTCGTGGAAAGCATTTTTCGTCGAATGAAGAGGCCATAGCAGCCGTAGACGGTTATTTTGCAGAGCTTCCGGAAAACCATTATAAGGATGGGATAAAATTATTGAAAGATCATTGGAACAAGTGTATTGAGCTTCTAGGAGATTATATTGAATAAAAAAATATATTTCGTAACAAAAACAGTATTCTTTCATTTCGAGCGCAGAAACTTTTCAACCAACCTGTACAGATATGCTACAGTATTTATAAACCCTCATTTACAGTGACGTGAAGTATTTGTTGTCAGTTATTATGAATCGACATGACTTGAGGGATTATGCAATTCCAAAACATTTCTGGAAGACATTCATACAACATGAGAGAAGCTGTCCAACAATGATCCTCCTTTTGGGAAGAATTATGATTTTGATACTGCATTAGACATCTTGAATATGTTGACAGAAGTCTTTCAGGAATTCATAACCTCTTTTGTAACACAAAAACTAGATACGGATGAGATGACCAAGAGAACATGCCTCCCATATTCTCGAATTCAGGTCATTAGGCGGACATTTTCATGTGCACGAATGTACCTAGAATATGGATGGCATGATTTTACACATATATGGCACATTCTGATGTTTCCAAAAATACGTTCTTGTCATGAGCCTGACACGTCATGTGCTATATATATATATATATATATATACGCTATCTTTCAGAGCTACTTGATCTCAAAAGTAACAGATATGTTATCTTTAAGAGCTTACTTAAGAGAACTTTATTGCTAATTTATGTTTCCACAATATCAAATTTTAGATCAAAGTCAAAATGATCAGTAAGATGCAGAAGCATTACCAATCTGCCTATGAAGATCTGAGGAATTTCAATAGGAGAGTGGACAAATTAGGAGAAGAAGAAAGGAAGATTCATGGAAAAATTCAAGAATTGGAGGCTAAATACGCAGGAGACGTGAAAAGTTCCAGAAGAAATTCGGACCTCTTAGAGCAGAAGTCTTCAAAAATTTACGAACGGGGAGAAGATGATTTTCGAGGAGCAACGCTTGAAAAGGAGTTTGAAAAAAGTAATTATTATCCTGAAATGATGAATTTGAAAATTATTCAATTTTTAATATTACTTTTATCATCGACATGTTATGAAATGATTTTTGATCCTTAGATCTGGGATGTAGATCATCAAATCTCACCCAAATGTGAGGCAGAATTTGATAAACTGCTCCAGGACTTCAAAAAATGCATCACACAACGAGGAAAAGATTGAGTGGAACGGAGCACAGGGTGAAAATTGATATTCAGAAGAGAAATGGTGACACCTGATGTGATATGAATTTGTATTAATCAAATATTTCTAACAGTAATAGGGAATTGGAGAAAGACAGGATATTACGGACGTTGGGTCAGAACAGAAGTTATATTAATAAAGTACTGAATCGGCTACGTGAAAACTGAATCATCATTTTCGAAATTATATACGCACTGGTAGAAATGTCTTTGAATTCCGTATATTCTTCAAGTACATTTGTGAATGGAATTTCCAATCCTTGGTAGAATCTATCCCCATGTAACTCAATTTGTAATTTTTTCTATATTATATCATATACTAATATATATTTTTGTAATAGAAATTCCATCCAGATTAGTGGAATTTCAGTTATGTAAATAACTTTTGCCTCCATTATATGTAAATGGGAACTCAATCGGAAATATCTAACAGAGCGTCAGGAGAGTATGAAATTGCATTGTTTACAGTAAGAATTGAAGGAAAAGTCAAAATTTTCCGGAAAATTGCTCCGCGTTCTATACATTTTTTTGGGAAATATCTCTCTCAATTGTTTGAAAATTCACTCATTTTTATAGGGTGCAGTGAGAGAGATCGTAAAAAGCTGGCCAGAAATAGAAGAACTTTAATTTCTTGCCTCAGAAGTTTTTCGGGGCGCTGAGAACGAATTTAAGGTTTTTCAATAAAACAAGATGGCGGATCCAATATGGCAGATGGCTTTGCTGAGAATTAATTCAATTTTCACTGAAATCCACATAGGAAGGTTTTTCGAGCCGCTGAAGACCAATTTGACGTTATCTTTCGGCTGAACAAAATGGTAGATCTAATAAGGTGGATGGTTTATTTGAACGCTGATTCAATCGTAACTAAAAATGATATGAGGTTTTTTTCGAGTCGCTAAAAGCAAATCTGAAGACCCGAGAAAAGGTGAATTAGATCTAATGAGATCTATGTAGATCTCTTGAGATATAAGTAGATCTCTTTAGATATATGTAGATATTTTTAGATCTCAATTTTGGAAAAACAAGATTTACGAAGACCCAAAGAGATCTACTTATATCTCAAGGAATCTTCTTGAACCAGATCCCTTAAGGCATAAGTAGATCTCTTCGGATCTTCGTGGATCTTGTTTTTCCAAAATTTAGATCTGAAGAGATCCACATATATCTAAAGAGATCTACTTATATCTCAAGAGATCTACATAGATCTCATTAGATCTAATTCACTTTTTCTCGGGGACATTTTTCTGAAAATCAAGGTATTCTTTATGTACACTCATTCAATTCCTACTGAAATCCATAATAGAGTTTTTTTCGGTTTGCTAATGATGAATTTGATGTTATCAGTCCATCAAACCAAATAGTGAATCCAATATGGCAGCTGGTTCCTGTAAAAACTTTCTCATCTATGAGTGAAATTCACATTCGGGTGTTTCATTCATTCACATTCGACTGAAAACGAATTCGCCAGTTACTCTCTGAAAAACAACCCAGTGCAGGTGACTCCATAAACAACAACGAATTCAATATTCAGAACAATTTGTTTCGCGGAAAATATTCATTGTTCGAATTGATTACTGTGTCACCCTGATTGTCAGTTGATTATACATATCAGCATGAAAAAATCTCGCTAGCCACGTCCCAATAGCTTCTCCTTCACTATGGCAACTGGTTCCTTGGATTTGATATTAATGGATTGAGGTCAGCAGTACGTGTGAGAAAATATCTCGCGTCTCATCGTTCCTGAAACTTTTCCGAAAATGATACTCATGCAATCCTTTGCTTCATAGAAAAATGAACTCGAATTCGTTGAAACGTTAAAAAATTGGAATTGAACGACCCAGACAAACTCCATGTGAATTCTCGTTGAGATCGAATGAATTTTCACGAAAATCAACCGTCATATTGAATCCACCATTGGATTTCATCGAAAATAAGTTCAAATTTGTTTCAAGCGACTCAAGACAATCCTCGATGTGAATTTTGGTCATGATGGAGTTAATCTGTGCAGAAGTCAACAGCTATATTGAATCCACCGTTCTGTTTTATGAAGAGATCAGATTTCAATTCGTTTGCTGCGATCAAAAAACCCTCTGCAAACAAATCGCAAGTTTTTGAAAAGATAACTCCCATTTTCTGCCAGCTTTTCCGCAATTTCTCTCTCTTTGCCACACGTCAGCATAGTGAATAAGCATGAAAACACAATCTGGGAGGAAAACGGGGTTGATTTCTTTTTGAATCCTCAAAATAGACACTATAAAATATATTTTCAATCTTAGAGAATATCAAACAACTCGTAACTCACAACTTTTTTGACGACTGACGAAGAATTCTTTCTAATTATTCTCGCTATTTTTGAGAACTGATTGACTCAATTCCAAATATACAAGAATATATCCAAACTGAATCGATAATGGCTTCAATTATTTGGATTACCTCTAGGAACATCCTTTATTTCGCAGAATTGAAATTAAACACTCAAAAGAGTTTTGATTGGCATTCGAATGCCTCAGACTTTTTAAGATGCAAAGGAAAGTAGAGCGTGGTCCCGCTTGAGAAACACATTCAGACTGCCTCAGGGAAGCGACAACAAAATTCAGCACCCTTTCCTTTCCAAAAATCAATGGATAAGCCTTTACCCTTGATGAATTCCTACTATCAAGCCAATCGGTTGATTTTGATTTTTCCATTTTTGGCAAGCTTTTGCACGTTTTCTTCCAGCCCAGCTGCGTCCCACAGTCATTTTCTTGAGAATTTTAACTCATTCCTTGGTTACTGGGATCCACGGTGATTTCTGCAACAGAATGCTTCCAGTGTATGGTTATTGTAGGATATCTGAATAGGATATCCAATCAGATCCGATTAGATACAAAATAAACCTCCATGGACTCAGTTGTATCTGCTCAGATGTGATTTGATCTGTCACTTAATCCGATTAGATATGGACGAATCTGATAAGTCATGGACTCAGTTTCATAAACACCCATTCCTTGGGATGGATCTCATTAGATCCAGTCAGATTCAACAGGATTCGTATGAATGAATTCGATCACTTCGTGATGGAAGTGGGTATTGAAACAAATGAAACGTGAAAAGTTCCAATCGCCTCTACAGTACGCCTAAATGATCGTTTGTTGAGCTTGGATGAACACATTTGCTCTGATAATCTGAGAGTACTTTGTTCCAAAGTTATTCATTTTCTGGTATATTCCCGGGAAAAAACGTTTGATCAGATCTGAACTGCTTTTCCTGAGTTAGGTATGTTTTAGCAATGGTTTTCACTGGAATACTCTGATCTATCATTTGCCCGTATCCGATTGGATCTGGTCGGATCCAAAAACTAGGATCCGGTTGGATCCAACCAGATCCAATCATTTTTTCTCGGCCACGCTGGCCCTATAGAAATTGAGCGGTGAGCGGATAATGGACAGGGTTGGAGAATTTTCTCAAACCAGTCATAAGACAGATTACTTGATGACGATGCTGGTCCTGTATAATTGATTCTCATAATTCGAAAAGATAGATAGATAGATAGATATGTTTATCTATGTTCTAGGATGAACATCCTGTGGAACAATTGAGAAAGAAGTATAAACAATAACAAACATATTATAAACAAAAATACTTATATATATATACAGCATTGAACCCACAGCCCGAAAAGCAAAAAGAAGGCAGAATGAATGAACTTGAAAATAAAGATGGAATGAGAATGAGAGTGAGGATGAGATTACAAAGGTGTGAGAAATGAAAATACAGATATAAGATAGAGATACAATAGTTATAAATGCGCAAATTGAAGATGAAGGCAAGGATAGCGTAAGATGAACCACGATGAACCTACTTGAAAAGGAGTATATGTCTATGAGTGAGAGAGGGTGGAGGTGAGCGAGAAGTCATAATACCTCTTTTTGAAGACGTTAGGGGAAGAGCTACACTTGATGTTATCTGGGATCGTGTTCCAGGGTTTACTACCTGTTATCAAAAAAGATTTTTGATATGTGGTAGTACGATGCAGTGGTATTTTAAGGAGCCCCCTATTCGATCTAGTGCAACGAATTGCATCAGAGGTACCAAAGTGAAAACGATCGTAAAGAAAAGGAGGATCCTTGAAAGCAAATAGATGATGCAAGTACGACCCCAGGAAAAATTTCCGTCGCTCAGAAAGTTTGAGCCAGCCGAGGCGCGTGAAGAAAGGAGAGATGTGGACATCTTTCCTGAGATTGAAAATAAACCGCACGCAGGCATTCAGTTTACGCTGCAGACGTATACTGTCTCATTCGGAGAGATCAGTGAGAACTAAGCAACAATAATCAAAATAGGGTATGACTAGCGTTGAAATCAGTTTAGTTCTCATCTGGATAGAGAGTGCGTTGCCATTAAGTCGCAATTGGTAGAGTGCGCACGAGACTTTCCTGCAGACAGAAGTTACTTGCTCATTCCAATTAAGAGAAGGTGTCAGAATAATCCCAAGCGATTTAAGCGAAGAGACAAGATTTATAGGGGTGCCCTGGAGTATGATGTCCGATAAGGAGCGAAGAGAAATATCGTTGACGTAACGTGGAGAACCAAGGATCATGCAATTGGTTTTCAAGGGGTTCAGAATTAAGTAGTTGGTGGAGCACCAGCTGGCAATTCTCTGTATATCGTCATTCAATTTCGAGATACATCCGTCTATGAGAAAAGGTGAAGTATGCAAATAAATATAAAAGTCATCAGCGAATTTAAAGAGTTTACAATGGTGAATAATCGAATTTATGTCGGTGACATACAGTGCGAATAAGAAAGGGCCCAGGCGAGAGCCTTGGGGAACACCTGAGGTAACTGGAGTCCATTTGGAGCGACCTTTAGAGCTTCTAACTGATTGCGTGCGACCAGATAGATAGGACCAAAACCACTTCAGCACGGGGGTAGATATATTGAAAGAAGCGAGTTTTTGTATGAGCAAAGAGTGGTTAACGGTATCAAAAGCTCTTGAGAAATCAAACCCCACCAAAAGAGTGATCATGCGCTTATCAATCGCTTCACGAACATCATCAGTCAATTTTGAAAGAGCAGTTTGAGTGGAGCGGTGTTTGATGAATCCACACTGATATTGGTCAAGTAGAGAATTCTTGGTCAAAAAATCACACAAGAAGTGATGGACGATCTTTTCAAGTATTTCAGATGACTCACAGAGAATAGAGATAGGGCGAAAATCACGTGGAGTTCGTGGAGATCTTGTTTTAGGTATAGGTGTAATGAAGGAGCGCTTCAACGCCATAGCAAAAAGAGATAGCATGAGAGAGGAATTGAATAAGGTCAGTAGGAATGGAAAAATGGACGGAGCGATCAGGTTAAGGAATCGACCAGGAAGCCCATCTGGAGGAATAGTATTTGAGTTGGAAAAATGATAGAAATGTAGCAGATCATGAAGAGTCAAGTGAGGGAAAAAGAAAAGGTTATCACTGTAGCCGAGACTTTGGTCAAGAATGGGCGGTGGAGGACAGGCCGGATGAAAGCCAGCAGAGAAGTGTAAACTAAGCTCGTTCACACAAAATTTATCCGTGGGCGGATGATTACTATTAGATTTGATTATTCTCAGGGTACGAAGTTCTCTCCAAAGTGTGCGTGAGTCGGGAGTGCCCATCAATCTGTCGTTATAATATTGACGCTTCGCATTCCTGAGAGAAGTAACAACGTTGTTCCTTAGTCGTGTGAAGAGTAGATGACATTCAGGATTTCTTGTGCGGAGATATGTCCTCCTCGCAGTGTTACGTTCACGGATGAGATTACGAATCTGCTGGGTTATCCGAAGAGAAGGAGGACGTCTGGGAGTGAACCTTCTGATCGGTACTTCACTATTATATAGATCAGTGAGATAATCATGGAAAACCCCAACACACTCATCAATATTTGTAATACCCGAGTTCCCGATGTTCAGCAAAATCGATGGTATATCAATATCTTGCCCATTGATACGCGAGTAATCACGCACAGAGACGATCTGCTGTTGACTCATGGGTAGATTGAAAGAGTATTCAATTGAGATCATGTCATGCCGAGATAGGAAAGGCATTTCCTTTTGTTCATGGTCAATCACTTTGGAGAGATCGTCCACTACACATAAGTCAAGCAAGGTAGAAGAGATGGACGTGTGATGAGTTGGGCCGTAGGGGACAATGGCCAGATTCAGACTGGAGAGTATGTTACGGAGATAAGTACTATCAGGAGATGAACGGCACAAGTCGGTGTTCCAGTCACCCATAATGATTTTGTCGTGATAGTCAGTACTCAGTGTAGAGATCACCGTTTCCAAATTAGCAAATCCTATTTTCGGAGGTCTGTAAACTACACCAATGGGTACTTTGCGCATACACGTGCTGGAAACCTGGACGAATAGATATTCGGGTTGTGGACAAGTGGCATCGTACTCAGATTTGTGTATAATTTTGTGTTGGAGATTCTGTTTAATATGAAGACGGACCCCCCCGCCAATACGACCCACCCTATCGCAACGAATGACCACATATCCATCCAATGAGCAGAATGAGTCATCCATGTCACTCCTGAACCAGGTCTCAGATACCGCAATAACATCGTACTTATTCGGATTCTTAGTGCAGAAAAAATCAGAGAATTCATCAAAATGAGCCATAAGTGATTGTGCATTAACATGACACATTTTTAACGAACGGACAACTTCATTAGAGTGAGAGTTTGAGGGTCGAATCGGGAGTCACCTAAGTTGATCGAAGTCTCTGTTCGATGAGAGGACCTTTGGAAAGTACAAGCGCGTTGTTGTGGTTATACGTTTTATGTGGTTTCACACAACGAGGATGGGAATATTTTATGCACGGTGTACACCTAATGACATCCGTTTTCACAGATTTTCTGCAGATTGAGCAAATGTGATCCATTGTAAGAATGGAAGAGAGAGGAATCTGGTACTGATATGTGTGAAAATACAAATAAGAAACGAATGACATAGAATAGAAGTCGTTGTAAGAACGGTTGAAATGATTATATGCTACGTTGGGTGAGAGAGGATACCATCGAGTAGTTCGAGAGACAGAGATAAGAGCAATAAGGTTGGAAGAATACGACAACAGTGTGCACGTATCTATACCCTCAGTATCATAGTCTACAGGGTGCACCAGAAGTCCGGGTACACCCTCATAACTTTTGAACGGGGGCAGATAAATCCATGAAATTTCCTTTCAATTGTTTGAGGGAATGAGTTCTATCGAACTGTGGGGATGAAAATCCCGAACCTCAGGAGGGGGCCATGGGGGGCGAACGAGGGGCAAATTCTTGAATGGCATGGGGGGGCTTGTGACCCATCGATGGATAGCGTTGTTCAACCTGAATTCAGCGGTTTCTTTCCCCTCAGTCGACCTATTCTTCGCTGAGTTATAGGGGTCTGAAGTTCGTCCGCGTACACCCCGATACCTCCTGAACGTGTCGAGATCAATCAGAACGATTTTATTCTCAATCGGATGGGAAAATAAAAGATACCATACGAATGGGGCGAGACGCCTTCCCCCATGAGGGTCATTGGGGCCAGAAGGGGTGATATTTGAAATTGGATGAGAAGGTAAGTGATATCTCGGTGGATCGCTCCCAATGAGCCAAACTGGTCGTTCTCGATTCTCGACAATCCATCAGTTTTTCGCTGATATGTGCCCGTTAGAAGAACGTGCGCACATCGTCGAAACTCCGGATACTATCCGATAGCTCTTGAACACTCTATGAGATGAACTGATAAGTTTTTTTTCGATGGATTGGAGATTAAAACCTACGATGCTGAGGGGGTGAGAGTACCCCAGCTCTCATGGGTCATGTGAAGTCGTCGGGCCAAATGTCGAATTGCATAGCAGGGTTGCGGTACATCACTGGTTAGCACTTGAATTCGCTCTTGCTCAAGGAACATTCAAACTCAATTGTGGATCTGACGAACCAGCAATATTAGACGTCATGTGAAAATGGGGCGACGAAATCATCAAAAATTGGGCAATTCCTGGGAATGATTGACAATGGCGGAAATCTGGTGGACAGAACGGAATAAGGAAGTCGTGATTCTGTTGGAAATAATGGTCAATAGTCAGTATATTGGGCAAGAAAAAATGGCATTATTCATCGACAGTGGTAATTCCGTTGACAAAATCGTCATTACTCGGGATCTTGTGTATGGAAGAATGAAATCATTGATCACAGGTGGTAATTCAGAGGGATAATCGACAACAATCGGAATCTTGTGGGACAAAAGAAAAATACTTCATTTGAAGTTGTAATTCCGTGGAAAAGATCCACAATAACCGGAGTTCCATGGAAAAAAACGAAAATAATGCCGAAGAGTTGAGCAACTATTGAAAATCACCGACAACGGTCTGAATTTTGTGGAGAAGAGAATGGGATAATTCATCGGAAGTCGCAATCCTATGGAAATGATCCATGATAACCAAGGTTTCATGAGAAAGAACGAAAATCATCCCAAAAAGTTGAACACCAAATGAAAACACTCGACATTGGTCCAAATCTTATTGAAAAAACAATGGACCGATTCATCAAGTGTGTATTTCCCTGGAAATAATCCACAATCATCTGAGTTGACAGAAGAAGAAACAACAAAAATCATCGCCAATAGTTCAGCATTAATTGAAAACACTCGACCGCAGTCGAAATCTCGTTAAAAAAACAATAGACCGATTCATCAAGTGTGTATTCCCCTGGAAATAATCCACAATCATCTGAGTTTACGGAAGAAAAAACAACAAAAATCATCGCCAATAGTTCAGCATCAATTGAAAACACTCGACCGCAGTCGAACTTTTGTGAGAAAAAAAAACGATTCATCAAAACTCTAAATCTTGTGGAGATGATCCACAATATTCGAACTCACATGGGGCAAAGCAAGAATACCCTCATTTTATAAGATGTTCGAATTGTTCACCCCCACATTCAAGGCAGAAAGCTCACTGATCCTCACAACTCCAACCAACTCTTTGTAAGATGTCGGGGGTGATCAATGCTACTCCGCATTCACGTAACCCTCCCAAATTCTGCGCTCTGTTGAATTAACAGAGCGTAGAATTTGGAAGGGTTACGTGAACGCATAATAGAAGAAGTAGCATTGATCATCCCCGACATCTTACAATGAGTTGGTTGGAGTCGTGAGGATCGGTTAGCTTCCTGCCTTGAATGTGGGGGTGAACAATTCGGACATCTTGTGAAATGAGGGTATTCTTGTTTTGCCCCATGTGAGTTCGGATATTGTGGATCATCTCCACAAGATTTAGAGTTCTGATGAATCGTTTTTTTCTCCACTGAAGTTCGACTGCTGTCGAGTGTTTTCAATTGATGCTGAACTATTGGCGATGATTTTCGTTGTTTTTTCTTCCGTGAACTAAGATGATTGTGGATTATTTCCAGAGGAATACACACTTGATGAATCGGTCTATTGTCTTTTTAACGAGATTTCAACTGCGGTCGAGTGTTTTCAATTGATGCTGAACTATTGGCGATGATTTTCGTTGTTTCTTCTTCCGTAAACTCAGATGATTGTGGATTATTTCCAGGGGAATACACACTTGATGCATCGGTCCATTGTTTTTTCAATAAGATTTCGACTAATGTCGAGTGTTTTCAATTGGTGTTCAACTTTTTGGGATGATTTTCGTTTTTTCTCATGGAACCTTGGTTATCATAGATCATTCGCATAGGATTACGACTTCCGATGAATTATCCCATTTTCTTCTTCACAAAATCCAGACCGTTGTCGGTGATTTTCAATAGTTGCTCAACTCTTGGGCATCATTTTCGTTTTTTTTCCATGAAACTCCAGTTATTGTGGATCTTTCCCATGGAATTACAACTTCTAATGGAGTATTTTTTTTTTGTCCCACAAGATTCCGATTGTTGTCGATTATCCCTCTGAATTACCACCCGTGATCAATGATTCCATTCTTCCATCCACAAGATCCCGAGTAATGACGATTTTGTCAACGGAATTACCACTGTCGATGAATAATGCCTTTTTTTCTCGCCCAATATATTGACTATTGACCATTATTTCCAACAGAATCACGACTTCCTCATTCCGTTCTGTCCATGAGATTTCCGCCATTGTCAATTATTCCCAGGAATTGCCCAATTTTTGATGATTTTGTCGGCCCATTTCCACATGACGTCCGATATCGCTGGTTCATCAGATCCACAATTGAGTTTGAATGTTCCTTGAGCAAGAGCAAATTCAAATGCTAACCAATGATGTACCGCAACCCTGCTATGCAATTCGACATTTGGCCCGACGACTTCACATGACCCATGAGAGCTGGGGTACTCTCACCCCCTTAGCATCGTAGGTTTCAATCTCCAATCCATCGAAAAAAACTTATCAATTCATCTCATAGAGTGTTCAACAGCTATCGGATAGTATCCGGAGTTTCGACGATGTGCGCACGTTCTTCTAACAGGCACAAGTCAGCGAAAAACTGACGGATTTTTGAAAATCGAGGACGACCAGTTTTGCTCATTGGGAGCGATCCACTGAGATATCACTTACCTTCTCATCCAATTTCAAATATCACCCCTTCTGGCCCCAATGACCCTCATGGGGGAAGGCGTCTCGCCCCATTTGTATGGTATCTTTTATTTTCCCATCCGATTGAGAATAAAATCGTTCTGATTGATCTCGACACGTTCAGGAGGTATCGGGGTGTACGCGGACGAACTTCAGACCCCTATAACTCAGCGAAGAATGGGTCGACTGAGGAAAAAGAAACCGCTGAATTCAGGCTGAACAACGCTCTTCACTGATGGGTCGCAAGCCCTCCCATGCCATTCAAGAATTTGCCCCTCGTTCGCCCCCTTGGCCCCTTTTGATTCTCATCCCCACAGTTCGATAGAACTCATTCCTCCAAACAATTTAAAGAAAAATTCATGAATTTATCTGCCCCCGTCCAAAAGTCATGAGGCTGTACCTGGACTTTTGGTACACCCTGTATGTGTGACACACACAACGCAGTATATGCGAACGAACACTAGCACTGTGAAATAATCGCGCATTATAATTATGAATGTAATGAAAGTATTATTGAAGAATGCATCACCGAATG